>JAKOOJ010000018.1:6605000-6660000 GCA_022577455.1 Arizona elegans
TGGATAGATAGATAGATAGATAGAGATAGATAAATGATAGATGATAGATGATAGATGATAGATAGATAGATAGATAGATAGACAGTGAGAGAGAGATAGGGATAGATAGATAGATAGATAGATAGATAGATAGATAGATGGATGGATGATGGATAGATGACAGAAGAGAGGGGGGGAGAGAGGGATGCAAGTGAATGGGTCATTGAAACAACAAAGTCTTTGTAGCTAGAGTGGCCTCATTTAGCAGCTCAAAGCTAGAAGGGCAACTAGCCCTCCTATCCAATTGCAGAAAACACAAAGAATGAAGATAACTAAACCAGCAGCAAAATATAGTCATAAACTCTAATTCAAAATCTCTCAACAGAAGGTCAGCCACGAAAGGAAGAATGGGAATATGGCTTTCTCTCTCATATGGAAAGAAGCCAAGCATCAAAACACAGACGAAATTCACCTAAAGCTGGTCAATTAAACCTATCCAAATATATAGCAAATCTACCTCATGGAGTGGGTTGCTATTTAAATTGATTAATAGCAATACCAATAACAACAATGATATTTGGAACAACAGTTTGCATCCTGTGATGATCCTTATAACACCAACAAATAACAAAACAGCCAACACAGTTCTGGGCTGCATAAACAGAGGGATAGAATCAAGATCACGTGAAGTGTTAATACCACTTTATAATGCCTTGGTAAGGCCACACTTGGAATACGGCATTCAGTTTTGGTCGCCAATATGTAAAAAAGATGTTGAGACTCTAGAAAGAGTGCAGAGAAGAGTAACAAAGATGATTAGGGGACTGGAGGCTAAAACATATGAAGAACGGTTGCAGGAACTGGGTATGTCTAGCTGAATGAAAAGAAGGACTAGGGGAGACATGATAGCAGTCTTCCAATATCTCCGTGGCTGCCACAAAGAAGAGGGAGTCAAGTTATTCTCCAAAGCACCTGAGGGTAGAACAAGAAGCAATGGGTGGAAACTAATCAAGGAGAGAAGCAACCTAGAACTAAGGAGAAATTTCCTGACAGTGAGAACAATTAATCAGTGTAATAATTTGCCTGCAGAAGCTGTGAATGCTCCAACAGTGGAAATTTTTAAGAAGATGTTGGATAACCATTTGTCTGAAGTGGTGTAGGGTTTCCTGCCTGGGCAGGGGGTTGGACTAGAAGACCTCCAAGGTCCCTTCCAATTCTGTTATTCCATTCCATTCCATTCCATTCCATTCCATTCCATTCCATTCCATTCCATTCCATTCTATTCTATTCCTAAACCTATTCCTATGAATCCTGGTGGACTGCTGCTGCATCATGTTCCTAGGAACTGCTCTATGACTCCGCCGGTGGATGTTCCCCACCTAGTCACCGTGAGAGGGTGGCTGCGGCTGGTTCCGCGGGACTCATTCGTTGCAGCCTTGGATTCTCCACCGCTGTGAGAGAGCGGTGGTTATGCCGGCCTGGGTTGACTCTTATTTTACCATCATTATCCCTCTTGTTTATCATCTCGGTTTCTTGTTGCTATTTTCCATCCACTTCTCATATTTATTATGGCTTACACTTCGGCGACCCTCCTTGCTCTGCGAGATGCCCCCCTCTCGCAGACATGGCCTTCAAATTTATCGAAGGCCTACCTCAAGGACGGGTTTTGGAACCCCGAGTGGTGGCATGCTTCTAAGCGTGGTTTGAGGGGTTTTTTAACTAATGTTTTTAATCAAATTTTAAGGGGACCCAGGAGGCGGGTGGTAAGGGTTGAGCCGGGGGCGGCTCCTACGGTTCAGCAATTGGGCCCGTCGGATGGTTGTGGGGGGAGGGAGGGAGGAGGAGGGAACAGAGGCTCAGCGGAGAGAGGGTCTTCCAATTCTTGTGACAGTTGGGAGACGCAGAGAGCGGGAGGGGGGGGCTGGGAGGGCGCTGCCGCTTCATTCAAGCGGTGGCGCCCTCCTGCCCCCTCAGCTCATCCTGCTCCCCTGACGGCGACAGAGTGCGGAGCCCTGGACTTCGACTGGTGTACTTAAATGCCAGGTCCGTGGTGAACAAGACACTCCTCGTCCGAGATCTTATAGACGAGGAGGACGCGGACCTGGCTTGTATCACTGAGACCTGGCTGGGGCCGGAGGGCGGTGTCCCTCTTGTGGATTTGTGTCCCCCAGGTTTCCGGATACTACACCAGCCACGACTTCAGGGGAGGGGCGGAGGAGTGGCGGTAGTTATTAAGGAAAGTCTTAGGCCTAGGGAGGTCACTGTTCCTCAGGTTGGCGGGTGTGAATCCTTCCTTTTGAAATGGGACCCTGGAGTTCAGTCTGGGCTGTTGATCACGTACCTCTCCCCCAGCTGCGTGGCCTCAGCCCTGCCCGCACTACTAGATGTCTTAGCCGAATTGACGGTGGAACTCCCCAACCTTTTGGTTGTGGGAGATTTCAATTTGCCATCGGCCGGTGAGTCATCTGAGTTGGTGCGGGAGTTCATGACCTCCATGACGGCCATGGACCTGGCTCAGATTGTACAGGGCCCAACTCATATTGGAGGACACACACTCGACCTTATTTTTCTCTCTGGACAGTGGATAAATGATCGTGGGGAGGGGACTCTATCGACCCTCTGTCATGGACCGATCATTCCCTCCTTAGACTTGACTTTTCCTCCGCCATCCCCCGTTGCAGGGGTGCGGAACCAGTAAGATGGTTCCGCCCCAGGCGCCTGATGGAACCTGAAAGTTTCCTGATGGAGCTTGGGTCATTTCCCGCCTCCTTAGCCCACGATTCATCTGAGACCCTTGTCGCAGCCTGGGAACAGGCTGCGGTGGGGGCCTTGGATCGAATCGCGCCTTTGCGGCCTCTGATCCGATGCAGATCCCGGGCGGCTCCTTGGTTTACCGCAGAGCTCAGGGAAATGAAGCGTCGGAAAAGATGCCTGGAGGGTGGTTGGAGATCCTCCCGATCCGAGTCTGACCGAACACAACTAAGAACCCATATTAGGTCTTATCTTGTGGCGATGGAAGTGGCGAAACGTAACTATTTCGCCACTCTCATTGCATCTGCAGAAAATCGCCCAGCAACCCTGTTTAGAGTGACCCGCTCCCTCCTTAATCAGGGAGCGAGGGAGGACCCCTTACAGGGCCGTGCTGAGGACTTTGCACAGTTTCTGCAAGATAAAATCACTCAGATTCGGACCAGGTTGGACTCCGACTGGACAGAGTCCGTTGAGGTGACAGGGCCTAGTCTCGGTGGAGACATCTGGGTTGAGTTTGAGCCTGTTTCATTGGATGACGTGAACAGGATTATGGGTAGGCTGGGGTCTTCCACATGCTTACTGGACCCTTGTCCCTCCTGGCTTGTTTCGGCAGCCAGGGAGGTGACTGGAGACTGGATCCAGGCTATTGTCAACGCTTCACTAAAGGAAGGGGTCTTTCCCACTGCGCTTAAAGAGGCGGTGGTTCGACCCCTCCTTAAGAAGCCTAACCTGGATCCTGATGTACTTAACAACTACCGTCCAGTCTCCAACCTTCGCTTTTTAGCGAAGGTTGTTGAGTCCGTGGTGGCACAGCAATTCCCTCAATTCCTGGAGGAAACTGACTACCTGGATCCTTACCAATCTGGTTTCAGGCGTGGCCACAGCACGGAAATGGCATTGGTCACCCTAGTAAATGATCTCTGGTGGGCCAGGGATGGGGGTTGCTCCTCCATCCTGGTCCTTCTTGACCTCTCAGCAGCGTTCAATACCATCGACCATGGTATCCTGCTGCAGCGGCTCAGGGGGATAGGGTTAGGAGGCACCGTTTTATGGTGGTTCTCCTCCTATCTCTCAGGCCGTCTGCAGTTTGTTTGGGCAGGGAGTCAGGGATCCTCCCGGAGGCCTCTCACTTGTGGGGTGCCTCAGGGTTAGGTTCTCTCTCCTCTGCTCTTTAATATCTATATGAAACCGCTGGGTGAGATCATCCGTGGTTTTGGGGTGAGGTATCATCAATATGCTGATGATACCCAGCTTTACATCTCCACCCCTGACCACCCTAGGGATGCCCTTTCCATGATGTCCCACTGCCTGGAAGCGGTGCGGATTTGGATGGGGAGGAACAGGCTTAGACTCAACCCGTCCAAGACTGAGTGGCTGTGGATGTCGGCATCCCGGGATCTGGAGGTTCCATCCTTAATGATCGGAGGTGAAACCCTTGCTCCCTCTGATAGGGTCCGCAACTTGGGTGTCCTCCTGGATTCTCGGCTGTCTTTAGATGACCATCTGATGGCCGTAACCAGCGGGGCCTTCGCACAGGTCCGTCTTGTGCGTCAGTTGCGCCCGTTCCTAGACCGGGATGCCCTCGCCACAGTCACTCACGCCCTTGTTACCTCTAGGTTGGACTACTGTAACACCCTCTACATGGGGCTGCCCTTGGGATGTGTCCGGAGGCTTCAGCTAGTCCAAAATGCAGCCGCACGGGTAGTTACGGGGGCGTCTAGATACTTCCGTGTAACACCTCTCCTGCATGAGCTGCACTGGCTACCGGTGGCACTCCGGATACGTTTCAAGGTGCTGGTGCTCACCTATAAAGCCCTTCATGGCTTAGGCCCAGGGTACTTGCAGGACCATCTCCAGCCGTTCTCCCATCGTCCTGTGCGCTCTCACAGAGTCGGCCTCCTCAGGGTGCCGTCAGCCAAACAATGTTGGCTGACGGCCCCCAGGGGGAGGGCGTTCTCTGTGGGAGCCCCGACCCTCTGGAATGGATTGCCCACTGAGCTCAGGACAGCCCCCGACCTTCTTTCCTTCCGTCGTGAGCTGAAGACGTGGCTCTTCCGCCAATTAAACTGATCCATTGGGGGTACACTGGTATAATTTTAAATCGTTTTTTAATTGGGTTACCGATTTTAATTTGGTATTGTATTGTGATTTGTATTGAAGTTGTCATTTTGTAAGCCGCCTTGAGTCCCTAGGGAGAAAGGCGGCATATAAATTGCAATAAATAAATAAATAAATAAATAAACCTGGAGAAGGACTCAGTGGATGGATAAAAATGCCAAATCCAGTCTGAACATCTGAGTGACTGTGTAACCAACCACAACAATAACTGATATTTCTAAATAGCAGCTGTAAGGGTTCACACAGATCGTGCTCACTGTTATGGTCCGCCAGTAGCCTGCAGAACTGGAAGCAGAGTCGGACATTGAGGAGGCTGGGGAGGACCATGGGCCAGTCCTGGAGTCTGGGGAAAGCTCAGATGAGGGCTCTGCATCGGAGGCAGAGAGGGGGTCAGGGCCGTCTGGGAGTTATGTGCTGCCTCCGGAGCCTCTAGAATCAGACATCAGCGATCCAGAGGAACAGGGGAGCCTGTTCCCAGTGCACGCTTGCGCAGAGCTGCCAGAAGGCACGAACAGCTAAGACGAAAGGGACGACTCGGGAGTAGGGCTTGGAGATGATTGGGCCCTCCCATAAGACATAAAGGAGGAGCAAAGGCACGTGAGCCTTTGCAGGAAGCAACTTTGTTCGTTCTGGTTGAATGAACAAAGTCTTCCGGGTACGATTCAAGGGGTTGGTTACCACCTTTAAAGCGCTCCATGGCATTGGACCTGGGTACCTTCAAGACCGTCTTCTGCCACCTGTAGCCTCCCACCGGCCAGTCTGCTCCCACAGAGAGGGTCTCCTCAGGGTGCCATTGGCCAAATTATGTCGGCTGGCAACACCCAGGGGGAGGGCCCTGTGGGAGCCCCTGCTCTTTGGAATGAACTGCCCCCAGAAATGGGTAAGATCTCCGATCTCCATGTATTTCGCTGTGCCCTAAAAACCTTGTTGTTCCGCCAGGCCAGGCTATCAATGTAAAGATTTTAATTGGTTTTAAATATGGGATTTTAAATTTGAGGGTTTTATAATTGAGCCAATTATTTAATAATTTTAATTATTTTTAAATTTTGTCTGTCTTTGTGCTTTTAATCAGGCTGTACACCGCCCTGAGTCCTTCAGGAGAAGGGTGGTATAGAAATAAAATAAATAAATAAATAAACAAATTTAAATTTTGAAGTTCCGTTTTGACTGTGTGCTCCGTGTGGCCTTGCAAAGCTAATTGCCAATTAGGTCTTCGGCAGCGTGTCAAGGGAGATAAAGGTGGGTGCTTATCAGCCTTATTCCGAAGGACTGTGGCAGATTTCTGTTGGACTATTCACAAACTGCTTGGGACTCATTATGGGCTGTGAATGAACATAATTCACAGCCATTGAAATAAAAAAAGGGGTTTTGGGACTAAGAGTGTGATTGTTACTGTCTCAGGAAGCCTTGGTCCGAACACTCACAATGTGTCCAGGTCAGGGATGGGTTCTAAATTTTTTTACTACTGGTTCTGTGGGCGTGGCTTATTTTGTGAGCATGGCTTGGAGGTCATGTGACTAGGTGGGTGTGGCTAGCTGGTCAGAGTCATTTCTGGAAGGTCCTCACACTTACGACCAGTCCTCACACTTACAACCTGACTCATTTGTTTGCTTTTAACACTGATCAGCTGTAGGGCGGCCCTTTGAAGCCCCGTGGCAAGAGTTTAAACAGTTTTTTTCCCTCTAGTCATCAGCTGGGACTCAAGAGGCAGCAATAGATTGGGGGTGGGACCAAATAAAAGGTAAGAATAACATGGGAGGGCGGGGGGGAGAACCGGTTCGGTGATATCATATCGTCACCGCTACCGGCTCGGCCGAACCGGACCGAACCGGGAGGAACCCACCACTGATCCAATCAGAGCTGAAGAAGCTTCTTGGATGAGAAGCAAAATGTCTTCAAAACAAGAAAGTTGAGTTGCCTCTTGAAAAAGCCCCGTTGGGACAATTATGACCCAGATGACTGAGAATCTCCATAGACAGATACTCAAAGTTGTAAAGTGTTACTTTTGGAAAGGATGCTTAACAGAATTTGGAGAGATATTAAGATAATAAAAAACAAATAAGAGTAGTACTCAACTTACAACAGTTTGTTTAGAGTTTTTAGAACATTCAAAGTTACAGTGGCATTGAAAAAAATGACTTATGAACGTTTTTCACACTTACGACCATTGCAGCATTCCCATGGTCACATGATCAAAATTCAGATCCTTGACAAGTGGTTAGGGAATTGCTATTGCCTAACTGGTTGGGTTGGCAATATATATATAAACCATCAATGCATGTTTGCAGTCAAACTGTAATGTATAGCTTTAAGACAGTAATGCTGTATTGCATCATACTGTATTCTGATTGGCTAGCTCTGTAGCCAATGTACTTAAGAAGAAGCTTGAATCATGGCTTATTTTTCTTATTACATTATTATTGCTACCTCTGCTCCTCTTGCCTGTTCTCTTTGCATGATCACTGATGCTCCTTGTTGTTTTCTAGTGTTTTACTGATTGTTTTGCTGCTGTACTTGTTCCTGTTTGCATCTCCAAAAAGAACTGTTTTATTGCATATGACTACAACAACTGGTAAGAAGACTTTATTCTTGGAATATCCCTGGATTGACAATTTAACTATCTTTATTTGTGTATGACCTGGATTGTTTATTGGACTTTGCTTTGCTTTTTCCTAAAAGTAAAAGAATATCACAACTCAGTGTGTCTGTGTATTGACAGTGCTGATTCACAATCACCCTCAGCCGTTTCTCATGTGTACAACCTTGTTACTCAAGAGTTACTCTGCGCATATTCCTTAACAGTTCATATTTATGACGGTTGCAGGGTCCCTGAATCATGTGATCGCTTTTTGCAACCTTCTGACAAGTAGGGTCAATGGGGCAGCCAGATTCACTTCATAACCATGTTACTAACTTAAAAATTGCAATAATTCACTTAACAACAGTGGCAAGAAAGTTCATAAAATGGGGCAAAACTCACTTAACAAATGTTTGACTTAGCAACATAGATTTTGGGCTCAATTGTGATCATAAGTCAAGGACTCCCTGTAACCTAAAAAAGCAACATTTTCACAACTAGAAAAAGAAAACCCGGATCAGTGTTGGAAAAGTGATGGTCTCCCCCTACCTTCATATCAGAAGTCTCATTTTCTAGCTTGGAGAGATGGTTGGAGTTGTCTTCCAACTCTTGACGGAGGTGGGTGTTCTCCTTTTTCAGCGCCTCCACCTGCTTCACCAGTTGATCGTAGGACGCAATGGATCCAGACATCTTCAGCTCTTCCATTGCCTGGAGAAGAGGAGAAAATAGGAGACATCATAAGATGTAGGTATGATGGCTACGGGAACTAGGTATGTTTAGCCTAATGAAGAGAAGACCCAGGGGAAGACATGATGGCCATTCGCGAATACTTGAAGGGCTTCCACAAAGAAGAGGGGAGTGACTTTTCCTCCAGGATCAGAAGCAATGGGTGGAAGCTCTTCAAAGACACATCTCATCACCCATCTCCTTCCACTTATGACTGTATGACTGTAACTTCGTTGCTTCATGTTAGGAAACAATCAATAAAAATCGTAGGGATACATCCTTACGATTTATATTGATTGTTTCCTAACATGATTTGACTGCTTATTTGTACCCTATGACAGAAGTGGGTTTCAGCAGGTTCTGACCAGTTCTGGAGAACCGGTAGCGGAAATTTTGAGTAATTCGGAGAACCGGTAGTAAGAATTCTGACTGGCCCCGCCCCCATCTATTCTCTGCCTCCCGAGTCCCAGCTGATCGGGAGGAAATGGGGATTTTGCAGTAACCTTCCCCTGCCACGCCCACCAAGCCACACCCACAGAACCGGTAGTAAAAAAATTTTACTACGGCACAGGAAAGTTATAACAGCACAGGAAAAAGGTGATTTATGACCATTTTTTTTTCTTGCTTTAATTAATATGCCGCCTTTCTCCGGAGACTCAGGGCGGCTTACAATGCGTTAAGCAATAGCCTTCATCCTTTTGTATATTTATACAAAGTCAGCTTATTGCCTCCACAATCTGGGTCCTCATTTTACCCACCTTAGAAAGGATGGAAGGCTGAGTCAACCTTGAGCCTGGTGAGATTTGAACTTGCAGTAATTGCAAGAAGCAGATGTTAATAACAGTGCTTTAGTCCACTGTACTACAGGCTCTTTTCTCACTCACAACTGTTGCAGCATCCCCATAGTCACGTGATCAAAAAGCTTGGCAACTGGCATGTATTTATGACAGTTGCAGTGTCCCAGGGTCATGTGATCACTTTTTGCAAGCTTCTGAAAAGCAAAGTCAATATGGAAGCCAGATTCACTTAACAACCATGTGACTCACTTAACAACTGTCATGATTCACCTAACAACTGTGGCAAGAAAGGTCGTAAAATCGGGCAAAGCTCACGTAAGAACTGTCTTGCTTAGCAACAGAAATGTTGGGCTCAATTGTGGTCATAAATTGAGGACTACCTGTACTATGGGGTGGGACTTTTATTTAATTAGATGGCAGTCCTGTAAAACTGTTGTCAGGCCTGGGCATTTTTCAGTAATTGCCCCCCCCCCCACCATTCATGCCTAATCACTTTAAGATGGAAGATAATTCTACAGGGGAATTATTGAGTCTGTCATCTGCACCTCTATAACTGTCTGGTTTGGTTCTGCAACCCCACAAAACAGACACAGACTTCAGAGGATAATTAGAACTGCAGAAAAAAACAATTACTACCAACCTGTCTTCCATTGAGGACCTGTATACTGCACGAGTCAAAAAGAGGGCTGTGAAAATATCCACAGACCGCTTGCATCCTGGACATAAACTGTTTCAACTCCTTCCCTCAAAACAAACTAATAACTAGTTTGACAGTGTTGAGGGAATTATTTGTTTAGCAGAGTGATGCCGTTCGGGAAAAAACTGTTCTTGTGTCTCGTTGTTCTGGTGTGCAGAACAACGAGACACAAGAACAGTTTTTTCCCGAACGGCATCAGTCTGCTAAACAAATAATTCCCTCAACACTGTCAAACTAGTTATTAAGTCTGCATTACTATTAATCTTCTCATTGTTCCTATCACCTATCTCCTCCCACTTATGACTGTATGTGATACACAGGAAATGTGTATTTAATATTGCCTCCACAAATGGGTCCTCAATTTACCTACCTTAGAAAGGATGGAAGGCTGAGTCAACCTTGAGCCTTGGCGAGATTTGAACCTGCAGTAATTGCAGGCAGCTGGTCTTAATAACCAGCTTAATAACAGGGTGCCTTAGACCACTGTACTACCAAGGCTCATTTGTTCCCTATGAATATCATTAAGTGTTATACCTTAGGATTCTTGACGAATGTATCTTTTCTTTTATGTACACTGAGAGCATATGCACCAAGACAAATTCCTTGTGTGTCCAATCACACTTGGCCAATAAAGAATTCTATTCTATTCTATTCTATTCTATTCTATTCTATTCTATTCTATTCTATTCTATTCTATTCTATTCTATTCTATTCTGGAGTTTTTTTTTCCAAACTGAGTTCAATTCCTAAGAATTTTGTGAACTGGTTCCTGGAAGACTCATGGAAGTGGTTTGTTTCTGTCTTCTTCTGGGGTGTCTTTTCAAATTCCCAGAAGCTGATCCTGGCCTTTCCTAATAGTCTCCCATCCAACTCTTAGCCAAAGCCTGTTTAGCTTCCAAGCTCAAACAGGCACAGATAGTAGTAACTATGAGAGGGATCTTGGAGTCCTAGTGGACAACCATTTAAATATGAGCCAACAGCAGAGGTGGGTTTCAGCAGGTTCTGACCAGTCCTGGAGAACCGATAGCGGAAATTTTGAGTAGTTCGGAGAACCGGTAGTAAAAGTTCTGACTGGCCCCGCCCCCATCTATTCTCTGCCTCCCAAGTCCCAGCTGATTGGGAGGAAATGGGGATTTTGCAGTAACCTTCCCCTGCCACATCCACCAAGCCACGCCCACCAAGCCACACCCACAGAACCGGTAGTAAAAAATTTTGAATCCCACCACTGGCCAGCGGTGTGCAGCAACTGCCAAAAAAGCCAACACATTTCTGGGCTGCATAAACAGAGGGATAGAATCAAGATCACCTGAAGTGTTACGACCACTTTATAATGCCTTGGTAAGGCCACACTTGGAATACTGCACCCAGTTTTGGTTGCTACGATGTAAAAAAGATGTGGAGACTCTAGAAAGAGTGCAGAGAAGAGCAACAAAGAGGATTAGGGGACTGGAGGTTAAAACATATGAAGAATGGTTGCAGAAACTGGGTATGTCTAGTTTGAGGAAGAGATGGACTAGGGGAGACATGATAGCAGTGTTCCAATATCTCAGTGGCTGTCACAAAGAAGGAATCAAACTATTCTCCAAAACACCTGAGGGTAGAACAAGAAGCAATGAGTGGAAACTAATCAACGAGAGAAGCAAATTAGAACTAAGGAGAAATTTCCTGACAGTTAGAACAATTAATGTCTGAAGTGGTGTAGGGTTTCCTGCCTAAGCAGGGGGTTGGACTAGAACAGGGGTCAGCAACCTGCGGCTCTGGAGCCACATGCAGCTCTTTGGGCCCTCTGCTATGGCTCCCTGTCAGGTGGTCTCACCACTGGCTGGCCCCACCACTCGCCCTCTCCTCCCAGTCACTCCTTGTCTGGCCTGAGAAGGTAAGGGCGACAGCGGGGATGGAGAAGCGGCCAGGGCAGAGACAGAGAGATACAGAGAGAGAGGGAGAGAGAGATACAGAGAGAGAGGGAGAGAGAGATACAGAGAGAGAGGGAGCGGGGGAGGAAGGCAGGGAGGGAGGGCAGAGAAAGATATGTCAAAAGGATTTTGTGATTCCCAGTGTTTTTTAACAACTAGTCCTCTGCCCTAATGACCGGCTGGGTAGGCGTGGCTAGGGGGTGTCATGTGACTGATGGAAGTGAGTGACATCGAGTTGGCCACACCCATCGAGGTTTTGTGGCTCCCGGTGTTTTCTTTTCTGTGGAAAATGGGTCCAAATGACTCTTTGAGTATTTAACGTTGCAGATCCTGGACTAGAAGGTCGCTTCCAACTCTGTTATTCTATTCTATTCTATTTGTAGATACCAGTTGAGTAAATGGAAACCAGATGACCACAAAAGAATGAGATGTTTTCTTCTTCTTATTCTTATTATTATGAAAACAGGTAGTCCTTGACTTACAACAGTTCCTTTAGTGACCATTTGAAATTACAACGGCACTGAAAAGAGTCCATGTGACCATTTTTTCACATGATCATTCCAGCATCCCCTCTTAGTCACGTGATCAGAATTCAGATGCTTGGCAACTGGCCTGTATTTATGACGGTTACAGTGTCCCCGGGGTCATGTGACTCCCCTTTTGCGACCTTCTGACAAGCAAAGTCACTGGGGAAACCAGATCCGCTTAACAACCATGTCACTAATTTAACAACTGCAGTGCTTCACTTAAGAACCACGGCAAGAAAGTTTGTAAAATGGGAACACAACTCACTTAACAACTGTCTCTTTTAGCAACATAAACATTGACCTCCATCACTGGAGGTTTTTGAGAAATGTTTGGACAGACGTTTGTCCAGAATCATGTGCGATCGATCGCCTGCTTAAGCAGGGAGTCAGACTAGATGATCTCCAAGGTCCCTTCCAACTCTGGAAGGGAATAACCTCTGTTATTCTGTTACCTGTTCTGTCCCCGTCCCACACACGCACCCCCACAGATGGCCCGGAGTTAATAAGCCACACAACAAAGTCTTTGAAGATAAAGCTGGCAGCAACCCAGTGGCTAGCTGCCAATTCAGACTTTGCTCACACAAAACAAAGATTAGACTGCAAGCATTCTGATAAAGCAGGCAAAGTTTCAGCAATACAAGGATTAATCCAAATGCAGTCCGACAAGGCAGGCAGAAGTCCAGTAACGCAGAGATCATGGATTATTTCTAGTTTTTGCTCGTCACAAACTGAACTGGCCACCACACCCACATTTATACCCTGTGGGGTGTGGTCCAGTGACTCAGCTAATCTCTGGTACGCCTTCCCCTCTGCTGCGCACACTTCTCCCTGCCGCTGTCGAGGATCCAGCCAGCACTTATCTCCTTCGTCGCTGTCCACCTGTGGCTGCGGGGACGTGCTTGGCTCTGAGCCTATTTCTTGGCCTTTGATGTCCTCCAGAGGCATTTCCAGAGAGGAGGGTCCTGGAGAGGGAGGCCTTGCCAACTCCTCTCCCTCACTCTCAGAGTCTGCATCTGTCGATAGCCCAGGCTCAGGCAACAGAGCCACAACACTACCAGGCAGCTGTGTGAAGTGGGCCTTTGCTCTTCCTAGAGACAAGTAGAACGTTTATTGTTTTTAAAACAATTTTTATTGTTTTTATACGTCTGGGAATTGTAAGCCACCCAGAATCAATTATTGAAATGAGTGGCTATAGAAACGGAATACATTAATACATTAAAAAATAAACACTTCCAGGCACCAACCAGGGAAGTTGGCTTTCCAATTTTAATTACAGAACAGGAAAAAAAAAAGCTATACCTGCCTACTGATTACAGGAAGCACAATTGCAAGACTAAGTTAATTCTGCTGTGATAAGTTTCTCTTAAATTTTAAGGCAAGAGTGTTCAAACTTGGCAACTTTAAGACCGGTGGACTTCCCCACCCAGGAATTCTGGGACTTGAAGTCCACCGGTCTTAAAGTTGCTAAATTCTGGGAGTTGAAGTCCACAAGTTTTAAAGTTGCTAAAGGTTGGACACACCCCTGTTTTCAGGGTGTGAGTAGTTCAGAGAACCGGTAGTAAAAATTCTGACTGGCCCCTCCCCCATCTATTCTCTGCCTCCCAAATCCCAGCTGGTCGGGAGGAAATGGGGATTTTGCAGTAACCTTCTCCTGGAGTGGGGAGGGAATGGAGATTTTACAGTATCTTTCCCCTTCCATGCCCACCAAGCCATGCCATGCCCACCAAGCCACACCCACAGAACCGGTAGTAAAAAAATTTGAAACCCACTGGTCCATTATCCTTCTGTAGTGGAATTTATTTATTTCATTATTTCAATTTCAGGACCATCTAAGCCCAGAGGGGTTCCCAGCAGCTTACAGACTAAAAAATTAAAAGAAAATTAAATAAATCAAAAGGGAGGAAAAAGCAGAGTCTAACAATTAGGAACTAAAAGCCAAATCGCCAATAACCCATCAAAGAGGTTGGACATCCATGCTAGCTCAAGGACTGGGAGACAAACCAGATCTTGAACCACTCACAAAAATCAGAAGGGTGGGAGAAGAATGAATCTCCAGGCACAACAGAAAAAGCCCATTTCCTGAGCTCTGGAAGATGACCCGGTTGTCCTCGACTTACAACAGCTCATTTAGTGACCGTTCAAAGTTACAACGGCACTGAAAAATGTGACTTTTGAGGATTTTTCATAGTTACAAACCTTTTTTGCAGCATTCCCACGATCATGTGATCAAAACTCAGATGCTTGGCAATTGGTTCACATTTATGACCGTTGCTGTGTCCCAAAGTCATGGGATCCCTTTTGCGACCACCTGACGAGCAAAGTCAATGGGGAAGCCGGATGCACTTAACAACCGGATTACTCACTGGTCAACTGCAGTGATTCCCTTAACAACAGTGGCAAGAAAGGTTGTAAAGCGGGACAAAGCTCACTTAACAAATGTTTCACTTATCAAACATAAATGTTGGGCTCGATTGTGGGCGTAAGTCTTGGACTACCTGTACTGCTTAATAGACAGTATCCAGAGCTCATTCTAGCTGACTTAATTGCAGAAATGGAAATATCTGTACAGAGGTGGACCATAAAGTAACTAGGCCCTGTGCCACGCAGCGCTTTATAGGTGATAACCAGCACTGATGATGTTAGCTAGTTAGGTAATAAAACGTCTGCAAGAAAATAACCAATTCAGAGACAACTAAGGACCCTGATATCCAGCACCATCTAACACTGATGATATTACCTAGCTGGGTAATGAAACGTCTGTGAGAAAACAACCAAGCTCAGAGAGCATCAAGGACCCCACCGTACCAACCCTGAGCTACAGAGATTGGTATCAGCACCTTGAATGGCACCTTGAAGCCAAGCGGGCAGCCAGTGTGCTCGCAAAAGCAAAAGGGAGACACGCACACACACTATGACACACCCATCACTAACTATTCCTTGCATTCCGATTGGCGGTAGCTTCCCAATGGTCTTCAAGTGTAGCCCCGTGCAAGGCTTATTATGGTAATCCAATCAAAAGGTCACAAAAGTGTAAGACCGGGTTCCGTTCCCGGACAGGCAGATGTGGTGACTCTGTTCTAAAATCAGGACCAAGTGTCACCTTGGACCAAAACCACCACTTTTCAGGTTTCCCCAATGAAATGGGCGTAAACAAGAACAGCGCCGGATCCATTCATACCCATGTATGCCTTGCAATGTCCCTTGTCCCCTTTTGACCCAGAATCAGAGACTCGGCTCCCTCTACCCCTCCCCCCCCAATCGGCTCAGAAACTCTCTGAATACCAGAATTCCAGCTTTCCCTGCCAAACCCTGGGCAGATCCCAAGAACAAAAATAGTACTATTCTTTCATTACGGAAACCTTTCTACTGGACCATTGACTTGGAATGAATAAAACTCCTGTACCAAATGTGTTCTTTTTTAAAAAAGGACCAAAGAATCTGAGTTGAGGGGTAGGGTGGAGGTAGGGAAGGAACCACTGATTTAGAAAACGGGCCATTGTTCCTTCTCCTGGAACCTTTTCTGATTTTTTTCGGGGGGGGGGACCTTATCGTCTTTTCTCCGCTTCATTTCGGGCTCCACCATCCCACTCTTTTGTCTCTCTTTCCCTCTTTCATCTCTTTGTCTGGCAGCAAATTCCTTCTCCAGTTTCCCTCCACCCACCTTGAGAAATTGCATGGTGGGGGAGTCTCTACTTCATGCCTTTGCAAATGCATGGATTTTTCTCCTCCCTCTCCCGCTTTTGTCCTCCAGTCTAGTAGATCCCTTTGGATTCTCTCTGCTGGCCCCGTTTTTTTGGGGGGGGGGTTTGCACATCACCGCCTGATTACAAAGGGAAGATGCCGAACGAGTGGACTTAGCTGTTTCTTAGCAAACCAGCCAGCCAGCTGGATTCAACCTAGGTTAGGAAATCTTTGATTATGCTCATTTCGCAAGAGGTAACCTCCAGGTCCCCAAATCCTGCATCTGATCACACCTACCTTTGATCTTCCTGACACCGCCGTTCTCATGCTGCCTTATCCAGAAGATCGCTCCAGTCCAGTGGCTTTTCGGACCGGAGGCCTATATCTCTGCCCATCATTCAAGATATAAATGTTGGAACGGTGATGGTTCAAAGGCAGGGAGGAAAAAAAACATTCCCATGCATCTGGGTTTCTCCTTTTCGGGGTCCCCCCCCCCGATTGCAAATGACAGGTCATGTGACTAGATAGATCGACGGCATAGCTTTGCACGCACACACACACATACATGTGCGTGTGCTGCTTTCCCCTCCCTTTGCTAGCCAGGGATCTGACAGGAGAGCATCCTGGCTGGCTTTCTCTACTTAGGCAGCTGATTGGGTCCCATGCATTCCATGCCACGGGGCCAGCCCGGACCTTCTGCCCTGGAGTCCTGGGAGAAGGAATTGCCAGAAAACAAATCTAGATAGCTTTCTTGTTCATCTCAGCCCGGAGGCCCTTTTCTCATAACAAAGGGTAATGGAACAAAACAGTTGGGAATTAAAAAGCGTTTTCATTACAAATAGTAGAGAATTAGGTCAACACATGGAGAGTGTCAAGTGCCAAGGAAATCAGGAAACCCAGTCAGTTCAAAGGCATATAAAGATTTATTGGAAGCTTTACAACAACTGGAACTACTAACAGTTAAAGCAAATTGGCAGTAGATTAAGAGTCAATGGAATTCAAGATGAGCGAGACTCAGCTCTCTTGTGTGTGGGAAGGAAGGAAGGAAGGAATATGGAGAGAAGAATGGAAGGAAGGAAGGAATACGGAGAGGGAGAGAAGAAAGGAAGGGAAGGAAGGAAGGAAGGAAGGAATACAGAGAGGGAGAGAAGAAAGGAAGGGAAGGAAGGAAGGAATATGGAGAGAAGAATGGAAGGAAGGAAGGAAGGAAGGAATATGGAGAGAAGAATGGAAGGAAGGAAGGAAGGAAGGAAGGAATATGGAGAGAAGACTGGAAGGAAGGAAGGAATACGGAGAGGGAGAGAAGAAAGGAAGGGAAGGAAGGAAGGAAGGAATATGGAGAGAAGAATGGAAGGAAGGAAGGAATATGGAGAGGGAGAGAAGAAAGGAAGGGAAGGAAGGAAGGAAGGAATATGGAGAGAAGAATGGAAGGAAGGAAGGAAGGAAGGAATATGGAGAGAAGAATGGAAGGAAGGAAGGAATACGGAGAGGGAGAGAAGAAAGGAAGGGAAGGAAGGAAGGAAGGAATATGGAGAGAAGAATGGAAGGAAGGAAGGAATACGGAGAGGGAGAGAAGAAAGGAAGGGAAGGAAGGAAGGAAGGAATATGGAGAGAAGAATGGAAGGAAGGAAGGAATACGGAGAGGGAGAGAAGAAAGGAAGGGAAGGAAGGAAGGAAGGAATATGGAGAGAAGACTGGAAGGAAGGAAGGAATACGGAGAGGGAGAGAAGAAAGGAAGGGAAGGAAGGAAGGAAGGAATATGGAGAGAAGAATGGAAGGAAGGAAGGAATATGGAGAGGGAGAGAAGAAAGGAAGGGAAGGAAGGAAGGAAGGAATATGGAGAGAAGAATGGAAGGAAGGAAGGAAGGAATATGGAGAGAAGAATGGAAGGAAGGAAGGAATACGGAGAGGGAGAGAAGAAAGGAAGGGAAGGAAGGAAGGAAGGAATATGGAGAGAAGAATGGAAGGAAGGAAGGAATACGGAGAGGGAGAGAAGAAAGGAAGGGAAGGAAGGAAGGAAGGAATATGGAGAGAAGAATGGAAGGAAGGAAGGAATACGGAGAGGGAGAGAAGAAAGGAAGGGAAGGAAGGAAGGAATATGGAGAGAAGAATGGAAGGAAGGAAGGAATACGGAGAGGGAGAGAAGAAAGGAAGGGAAGGAAGGAAGGAAGGAATATGGAGAGAAGAATGGAAGGAAGGAATACGGAGAGGGAGAGAAGAAAGGAAGGGAAGGAAGGAAGGAATATGGAGAGAAGAATGGAAGGAAGGAAGGAATACGGAGAGGGAGAGAAGAAAGGAAGGGAAGGAAGGAAGGAATGAATATGGAGAGAAGAATGGAAGGAAGGAAGGAAGAAGGAGAGGGAGAGAAGAAAGGAAGGGAAGGAAGGAAGGAATGAATATGGAGAGAAGAATGGAAGGAAGGAAGGAAGAAGGAGAGGGAGAGAAGAAAGGAAGGGAAGGAAGGAAGGAAGGAATATGGAGAGAAGAATGGAAGGAAGGAAGGAATATGGAGAGGGAGAGAAGAAAGGGAGGGAAGGGAAGGAAGGAATATGGAGAGAAGAATGGAAGGAAGGAAGGAATATGGAGAGGGAGAGAAGAAAGGAAGGGAAGGAAGGAAGGAATATGGAGAGAAGAATGGAAGGAAGGAAGGAATATGGAGAGGGGGAGGGAGAGAAGAAAGGAAGGGAAGGAAGGAAGGAAGGAATATGGAGAGAAGAATGGAAGGAAGGAAGGAATACAGAGAGGGAGAGAAGGAAGGAAGGGAAGGAAGGAAGGAATATGGAGAGAAGAATGGAAGGGAAGGAAGGAATATGGAGAGAAGAATGGAAGGGAAGGAAGAAAGAAGGAGAGGGAGAGAAGAAGGAAAGAAGGAAGGAAGGAATACAGAGAAGGAAAGGAAGGAAGGAAGGAGAGGGAGAGGGAAAGAGGAAGGAAGGAAGCAATACTGACAGGGAGAGAAAAAAGGAAGGGAAGGAAGGAAGGAATATGGAGAGAAGAATGGAAGGAAGGAAGGGAGGAAGGAAGGAATATGGAGAGGGAGAGAAGAAAGGGAGGGAAGGGAAGGAGGGAAGGAATATGGAGAGAAAAATGGAAGAAAGGAAGGAATAAGAAGAGGGAGAGAAGAAGGAAAGAAGGAAGGAAGGAATACGGAGAGGGAGAGAAGAAAGGAAGGGAAGGAAGGAAGGAAGAAAGAAGGAGAGGGAGAAGAAGGAAAGAAGGAAGGAAGGAAGGAATACAGAGAGGGAGAGAAGAAAGGAAGGGAAGGAAGGAAGGAAGGGGATGGAGAGAGGAAGGAAGGAAGGAATATGGAGATGGAGAGAAGAAGGAAGGGAGGGAGGGAGGCTGTTTCTGAGTCCTCACAGCCTAAGTGTGCTTAATCAAGCTCATAGCTGTGATACTGTATTGTCAAAGGGAAAGCTTCATTTCTGACAGTATCCTTGGGCAGTGTCAGCTCAAGGGTACATGGCACCCTAAGCCACGTTGACTAATAGTGTCATCTCCCAGCAATTAAGATTTGCATTTTTAGAAAGATTTGGATGGATGGGGCAGCGTGGGCCCCCTTGAAGCTTTGATGCCCTAGGCTAGCATCTACTCAGCCTTAGGGCAAAGCCGTCCTGTCCTTGGGAATCCCATTAAAGGAGCATGAATGTAGCAACCCTCCCAGTTGGTTCACCCCGAGCAAGAAGTATTCAGCAGACACCCTGGAAACACAGAGTTTCCCTGAAGCTACGAACAAACAAGTCCTCCAATCCAGCTCAGCTTTTAAAAATATATGCAGCTTGTCCTCGACCTATGACCACAATTGCGCCCCAAATTTTTGTTGCTAAGCGAGACAGTTGTTAAGTGAGTTTTGCCCCATTTTACGACCTTCCTTGCCACCATCGTTAAGTGAATCACTGGAGTCATTAAGTTAGTAACAGGGTTGTTAAGTGAATCTGACTTCCCCATTGACTTTGCTTGTCAGGTCGCAAAGTTGCCAAGTGTCAGGATTTTGATCACAGGATCATGAGGATGCTACAATAGTCGTAAGAGTGAAAAACCATCGTAAGTCACTTTTTTTCAGGGCTATTGTAACTTTGAACCGTCACTAAATGAACTGTTGTAAGTGAAGGACTACCTGTATTCTCTGTCATAATTCCATAAAACCAGCCCACAACAAACTGACACAGGTAGTCCTTCACTTACAACAATCCACTTAGTGACGGTTTCAAGTTACTACAGCCCTGGAAAAAGTGACATGATCATTTTTCACACAACCGTTGTAGCAGTTGGGGGCTGCTGCCGGTTCGGACCGGTTCTAGCGAACCGGTAGTTCCAACAATCAGCTGGCCCCGCCCTATCCTGCCCTATATTTCTTTCTTTCTGGTTCAGCTGATTCGTGCGGCACAGCTGATTTCCGTAGCTGAGTTCTACCGTAGGAAAAAGTGTCCGGAAGGTGAATGGGGTTAACCACTGAAAGCCCAAATTCTTCTCTTGAGTAACCATGGTGATGGCCAATTGTTTCCAAGAAGTTGGTAGATAAAAGCACTGGGGGGAAGGGTTTCTCCCCCCCCCCGCACTACCTTTTTTTCTCCCCCTCCCCACAGAGCTCTCCATCTCATTGTTTTTCGTCTCTTGCTGAGCTTATTTGTAAGAATAAATGTCATGCCTTTGAGATAAACTGGAGATGCTTTTGAACCTGGCTTCTATACTGGTAGTTTTGGATCAGGGGTGGAATTATAGGTAGTCCTCGATTTACAACCGTTCGTTTAGTGACCGTCCAAAGTCACAATGGCACTGAAAAATGTAACTTATGACCGTTTTTCACAGTTATAACCAGCATGCCCAGGATCACACGGTCAAAAATTCCAGATGCTTGGTAGGAGCTTTGGTGGCTCAGCAGACTAAACCACTGTTATTAACATCCACTTACATCTGCTGCCTGCAATTACTGCAAGTTCAAATCTCACCAGGCTCAAGGTCGACTCAGCCTTCCATCCTTTCAAAGGTAGGTAAAATGAGGACCCAGATTATGGGGGCAATAAGATGACTTTGTATAAATATACAAAAGTATGAAGGCTATTGGTTAACGCATTGTAAGCCGCCCTGAGTCTCTGGAGAAGGGCAGCATATAAATCAAATTTTTTAAAAAAACAACCTGACTTGTATTTATGACGGTTGTGGTGTCCAAAGGTCATGTGATCTCCTTTTGCGATCTTCTGACATGCAAAGTCAATGGGGAGGCCAGGTTCACTTAACAAGCGGTTACAGGTAGTCCTCAACTTACGACCACAACTGAGCCCAGAATTTATGTGGCTAAGTAAGACGTTTGTTAAGTGAGTTTTGCCTCATTTTATGACTTTTCTTGCCACCTTTCTTAAGTGAATCACTGCAGTTCTTAAATTAGTAATATGGTTGTTAAGTGAATCTGGTTCCCCCTGACTTTGCTTCTGAGAAGGTCACAAAAAATTGATCAGATGACTCCAGGACACTGCAACTGTCATAAAGATG
Organism: Arizona elegans; assembly: GCA_022577455.1. Taxonomy (NCBI): domain Eukaryota; kingdom Metazoa; phylum Chordata; class Lepidosauria; order Squamata; family Colubridae; genus Arizona; species Arizona elegans. The sequence goes on from JAKOOJ010000018.1 coordinate 6,626,258, forward strand.
AATCAGTTGTCAAGCATCCAAATATAAATGATGGAACCATGGGGATGCTGTAACGATTGTAAGTGTGAAAATGGTCATAAGTCACTTTATTTAGTGCTGTCATAACTTTGAACGGTCATTAAATGAACCATTGTAAGTCGAGGACCACCTGTACTAATTTATTCACAGTGGTGATTCCCTTGAACAACTGTGGCAAGAAAGGTCGTAAAATGGGGCAAAGAACTAAGATCAAGGCACGAAGGAGAGTGAACGAAGTTGTTCCCTGCAAATTGCTTCAGTCGGTGTTCCTCCTTAAATAGGCTAAGGGAGTGGCCAATTAGCCCCAAGCCTTACTCTCAAGGAGACTTCCTCCTGAGGAGCCACTCCTGCCTTTTGGCGCCCGTGCATTGAGAAGAGGCTCCTCCTCTTCTTCCTCTTCACTTAAGGGAGCTTCTGGAGTTTCTGAAGGCCCTGGCTGAATCCCCGCCTCTGGTACCACATCTTCTCCAGCCTCCTCATTGTCTGATTCAAGAGCCAGCTGCACAGGCTGCTGGCGCAGCACCACACCAGCCTCCTCACTGTCCGAATCAGCCACCAGCCACACAGGCCACGTATGGGCCACAACATACCTGAGTTCAAAGGATTATTTTAAAATTCCTTCTTATGTTATTTTCCACAAAGCCACTGAACTAATTACCAAGAAACCAAAAACAAGACATCCTTGGATGATTTTTTTTTAAATAAAAACTGACTCTTTGAATGAACCGCTTCCACTGTTTGAATCAATCTCTCCGAAAGACCACAAGGACTTAGTGATAAAGCCGAGTGATTCTAGCAAGGGATGAAAATTAATCAAATTACATTTTGCCTCATGAAAGTTGTTGATTGGGTTATCAGGAGTCTTTGCATTTTTACTTCCTCGGTCAATTTCTCAACGAAAGCGATAACTCAGTTCTTTAGATATCAGAGCTCCACTGTAAGATTTGATCCGGTTTTGCAAGAAGTGGATTGGAATAAGAAACTCAGCCATTTATATGTCTACAGATAGTGTTCGACTTACAGTAGGACCATAATTTGTCAGAACAACTAGACACAAGGACAGTTTTTTCTCCCATGCCATCACTCCGCTAAGCAACTAATTCCCACAACATTGTCAAACTATCTAGAAAAGTTGTATTACCATTGTTATTCTCATCTTCCCTATTACCTATCTCCTTATCTTCTTATGACTATAACTCTGTTGCTTGTATCTTACAACTGATTTTGTTTACTAGTATGATTTATGTTGATTGCTTATTTAGTATCCATTACTAAGTGTTGTATCTAATGTTTTATGATGAATGTATTTTTACAATGACTATGACAATGATCTATCACTATTGTTGTATGTACATTGAGAGTTTATGCACCAGAAACAAATTCCTTGTGTGTCAAATCACACTTGGCCAATATTCTCTTCTCTTCTCTTCTCTTCTCTTCTCTTCTCTTCTCTTCTCTTCTCTTCTCTTCTCTTCTCTTCTCTTCTCTTCCCTTCCCTTCCATTCCATTCCATTCCATTCCATTCCATTCCATTCCATTCCATTCCATTCCATTCCATTCCTACTCCACTCTACTTCCCTATTCTATTCTATTCTATTCTATTCTATTCTATTCTATTCTATTCTATTCCCATTCCATTCCTACTCCACTCCACTCCACTCCACTCTATTCCATTCCATTCCATTCCACTATTTTATTCTATTCTATTCTATCCTGGAATTACAGTTTTAAGTCCTGCCAGTTGTTAAGCGGGTCACCCTGTGGCCACACCCAATATTACAACCTCTTTTGCAGTGTTAAGCAAAAGCTTAACACTGGCATGGGAGATTAGTCAATATCTCACATAGATTGCTTTGGCCAAAAAATAAAAATAGAAATGCCACTTTTAATTCCCAATTCTTCTCTCAGTTTAATCAACTGCTCTAACCACTGCTTATTCAGTTTTAAATTGCTGGTTTTCTTTGTAGCACTTGACTTGTTTAGAGTGTGTTTATGTTTTCAAATATAATGTTTTGGTGAGATCTGCCATTTTATTTTCAAATAGATTGCCTTTGGCATGATGTACCATTATATTTTCAAATTTATTATCCTGCGGAGGATTACTATTTTATTTTGCAGATACATCATCCTGCTGAGATCTATCTGTCAGGTTTCGATGTCGTCTCAAATAAAATAAATTGCATTTCCAAACAAATAGTCTTTGAAGAAATCTCTCATTTTATTAAGCACGACAACCTGTCCCCGATCGTGGCGTAGCTAACAATGACTTCCTGACCCCAAAACCTTCTCTTTCTGTTCCCCAATTCTCTGCATCTCATTGGCCCTCTTCCCAAATCACTCTCCCCATATCTACTACTTCAGCTCCCAGGAATGTCCCCCCCTCCCATCTCATCTCCTAGGGGATATTATCTTCAGGGAAAATAAGTAGGTGAGAAGTCAAGCGTCCTCTTGCCAGCTGCCCCCTCTTCTCCTTCTTATGTCAGCATTAGAGAAAATGCAGGTTGAAGTGCTGACACTATCATTATGTTTTAAAAATTTCCCATTTCTGAACTATCCATCTCCCTCGGAGGGATTCTGGCAGTGTAGAACAAAATGTTAAAATATAAAAAAAATATATTGACCTGGTCAGATCTACCATTACAGGTAATCCTTGACGTTCAACCACAATTGAGCCCAAGACCTATGTTGCTAAGTGAGAAATTTGTTAAGTGAGTTTTGCTCCATTTTATGACCTTTCTTGCCATATTTGTTAAGTGAATCACTGCAGTTGTTAGGTTAGTAACCTGGTTGTTAAGTGAATCTGGCTTCCCCATTAACTTTGCTTGTCAGAAGGTCTCAAAAGGGTTGTAAGTGTGAAAAACAGTCATAAGTCACTTTTTTCAGTGCTGTTGTGACTTCAAATGGTCACTAAATAAACAGTTGTAAGTTGAGAATTCCCTGTACATTTTCAGACGAAGAGCAATATAGAATTACTGGAAGTAACTAAAGTAATCAGACTTTAATTAGACCCAAGAGAATGATAGCAAGCTGGGGGTGGCTGAAACATTTAGTCTAATCCATCTGCCCACTCCAAACCTCTAACACGAACCTTTTTCTAGATCACCTGAATTTTTTTTTTAAAAAAGGAGGAGGAAATAGCAGCATTTTTAAAAACATGCAATTAAGTCTTTTGGCAGTATAAACAAAGCCATGCCTGCAGAATTCTACTTCAAAGTGGCACAATTAAAGTACTTTGCAAATACCGAGCTTCAGTTTATTTGTTATTTGGGATTTGAATCTGTAGCCTTCCCTCTCCTAAATGTTTAAGACACAAAGCTTGTCTGGCTTTTGGGGTTTCAAGAGCAAAAGGTGCTTAGAAAAACAAGGATAGTCATGAAATCCTTGTGTGCAACTCTAATCAATTGCTTCTTTTTCTGGGACAGTGCAAGCACCTTTCACCAGTGCCCTGTGATTCTAGAAAAGGTGTCTGTAGTTTAATGAGATTTCAAGGGATGCTAAGGATATGCTTAGCATCTTGTATTTTTGAATCCAAAGTACTGAGGTGAGTACTGAGAAGGTGCCTTCGAATTGAACTCGATTCATATGGATTAATGATTCCGGCATGACATTTTCTTGGAAACTCTTTGGAAAGGGTGTGCCCACCCTCTTCCTTCTTGCAGGAAAAGTGACTTGGACATCCTGGTCTAACTTACAGCCCTGATATTCCATGGGCATCTCTCATACAAATGGTAGCCAGGCACAACCCTGCTTAGCTTCCCGGACCTAGCAAAATTGTATAGATTATATTTCTGCTGAGATTAATTTTAGGGAGGGAGGGAGGGAGGAGGAAGGAAGGAAGGAAAAAGAGCTTTGGTGGTGCAGCAGACTAAAGCCTTTTCCAGCAAGCCGGGCTGGCCTAATTTTTTAAAAGTGTTTTTAAGTGTTTTGTTTATTGTTTTTAATTAACGGGGCCAAATTTATATATGTATATTTTTAACTGTATTTTAATATTTGTACTTGATGTTTTTATTTGGCTGTTCACCGCCCTGAGTCCTCAGGGAGAAGGGCGGTATACAAATTCAAAATAAAATAAAAAGCACCGTTAAGTAATACCAGCTACCTGCAATTACTGCAAGTTCAAATCTCACCAGGCTCAAGGTTGACTCAGCCTTCCATCCTTTTGAGGTAGGTAAAATGAGGACCAGATTGTGGGGGCAATAAGCTGACTTTGTATAAAAGAGAACACCGCTTGGGGGGTCAGAAAGCCCTACTAAGCAGGTATATACAAAAGTATGAAGGCTATTGCTTAAAAGCATTGTAAGCCACCCTGAGTTTCCGGAGAAGGACGGCATATAAATCGAATAATTAAATAAATAAATAAAGAAGGGAGGAAGGAAGGGAGGAAGGATGGAGAGAGGGAGGGAGGGAGGGAGGGAAGGAAGGAGGAAGGGAGGAAGGAAGAAGGGAGGAAGGAGGGAGGGAGGAAGGAAGGAAGAAGGGAGGGAGGGAGGAAGGAATGAAGGGAGGGACAGAGGGAGGGAGGGAGGAAGGAAGAAAGGAGGGAGGGAGGAAGGAAGGGAGGGACAGAAGGACAGGGATGAAGGAAGGAGGGAGGAAATGAGAGAGGAAGGAAGGAAGAAGAGAGGGAGGGAGAGAGGGACGGAGAGATGGAGGGAAGGAAGGAAGGAAGGAGGAAATGAGAGAGGAAGGGGGAATGAGGCGGAGGAAGAGAGGAAAGGAGGGAGGGGAGGGGAGGGAGAGAGAGAGGGAGGAAACGAGAGAGGATGGGGGAATGAGGGGGAGGAAGGAAAGGAGGGAGAGAGGAGGGAGGGAGGGAGAGAGAAAAAGGAAGGACACATAAAATCACTCCCACCAAGATTCCATGTGGAAAGTGTTTTGATCCTTAAGCTGAACTTGCATCCTACAAATAATCTTACTTGGGTTTTGTGGGTTCTATCTAACTTCTTGGCCAGAGAGAACCCTGTGGAGAAACTCTGGTGGTTGAAATCCACAAATCTGGAGAGGAAGGCGAATTGTAAAGGCTCAGCTGCATCTCGTCATCAGAGTGGGCCGTTGAGGTGAGAATTTTGGAAATCTCGCCCGCTTTGGTTAAGATTTGTAGCGTAGATGTATGCACCTTTGATCCTTTGAGCCCATCAAAAAAAAGTTTGGGGAGGGGGGCGTTTCAATCGGGAACCAGATTCCAGAGGCCTCGGCTGTCATTTCAGCACCTTGGACAGAGGCGGCCTCAAGCCCAAATATTGTGATTCTCACCAGCATTTCTGGTAACGCTTTTCAGATCTATTCAGGGGTGGCTGCTGGGGGTTCGCAGGGGTTCGGGAGAACCTCTAGCTAAGATTCTGTGCCGTTTGGAGAACCCCCAAATCTCACTCCTGGCTGGCCCCTCCCACCTCTCCCCACCCCTCCCAAGAGTCCCCGTGCGGCCCGTTTTGGATGCAGGTAAGTGCAGGCAGGCCCGGAGGCTCAGGGAGGGTGAAAAATGGGCCTAGTGGAAGTTCGGAAAGGCCTCTGGAGTCTGGGGAGGCCATTTTCGCCCTCCTGGAGGCTCAAGAAAAGCCGCCGGAGCCTGGGGAGGACAAAAATGCCCCGCCCTGCCATGGTGCAGGAGGCCAACTAGGCCACACCCACCATGGCCACGTCCACCCAGCAACCAGGCAGAGAACCCCTTGCTAAAATTTTTGAAGCCCCACCGCTGGATCTATTAGACTACAAGTACAGAGATTGCATCTAAATATCCCCACTGTGGGGATTCTGAAGATAGTTCCACCTGCTATGAGTCACAGTTTTACACATGGTTTCCCTTGGCAGGCTTAAAGCCCTAGTAAATACTCCACACACAGAGAGAAAATTCTGAGCTAGGTGGCCTTTAATGTGTCTCACCAGAAGGTCCTCCTAGGAGTCAGATGGTGCCGCTTGGCTGCTTATTTGCAAACGATTTAAATCATATCCGAACAAGCATCCAGGCTTGGAGAGTCATCCACATTGCAACTAAACCTCACATTTTCTCTCTCTCTTTGCTGCCAGCAATGGGGCATCTGTGTTTCCAATTCCCTCTGTTGAAATTAGAAAAGAGAATGAAATTTCTAGTTGGAAAGCCAGGCCACTGAGCAAATTCAATAGGTTTTCAATATCAGCCTAGATGTTTTTAGAGGAATTGCTGGTCTGGAAAAGCAAACATTTATATTTCCTGTTGCTCACCATGTTTCATTGTCCTAGAGAGGCAGAGAAAAGGCTAATTGGGAAAAACAAAAAACAAAAAAGGTTGTTTTAGGGTGCCTTAAAGACAAAAGCACTTGTTTGTTTGTTTGTTTGTTGGTATCCTGCCTTTATTTTTACAAGTAATTCAAGGCAGCATATCCAACACATCTTCTTCCTCCTACTTTCCCCACAACAACCCTGTGAGGTGGGTTGGATTGACAGAGAGATGGACTGGCCCCAGGTTGCCCAGCTGGCTTTCATGCCTAAGGCAGGACTAGAACTCACTACCTCCTGCTTTCTAGCTCGGTGCCTTAACCACTAGACCAGTCCCTGGTGCTCAAAGGGTCGGGGGTCACTGCCCTACAGAGTGTGATAGTTGTGGGGGAAAGTGAAAAGAAGTATTTGGTATAAGCCATTGTACTATTGGAAGAAAGGGAGGATAACTTAGGTATCTAGGAGGATATTTAACAAAAAATAAATGCTTGTCTTACAAGAGAGAAAATGTGTGGAAATTTTAAAAAGTAACAAAAAAATAACAATTAGAGAAGGAATTTACTAAATTTGGATCTCAGCAAGTGATATTTTTATTTTGGGTTAGACAGTTTTTACTTGAATTATTTTAATTTTTAGTCCTAATTCTAGGTGATTTACAGATTATAAAATAAGGATATAATGCAATTGCATTAACCATTAATTGTTGGATGCTGACTTTATAAAAAGTACCAAAGGATATAATTGTTTTAATTGAAAGTGAATTAATGAGGCATAGCTCACAATGATGAAATTAAAGAAAAGCTACCCCTTTTCACATTAAGTAGAAAGGATGCAGGAAATGTAAATCAAATACATCAAATGAAGGAAAAAGAGAAATCTAAAGCAAAAGAGGTATGAACCAAAATGTTGATAATATTAAAAGAAGAAAGGAGAGGTTTAATTTTTTTAAAAAATAGAAATGTAAAAGGAAGGAGAAAGAGAGAGAGAAGGGAGGGAGGGAGGAAGGGAGGGGGAGAGAAGGAAGGAGAGAGGAAGGGAGGGAGGAACAGAGGGAGGAAGGGAAGAAGGGAGAAGAGGAGAGAAAGAGAAAGAAAAAGAAAGGAAGGTGGAAGGAAGGAAGGAAGAAAAAAGAAAAAGGGAAGAGAAAGAGAAAAAAGGAAGAAAGAAAGAAGGAAGGAAAGAGGAAGGAAGGAAGGAAAAGAAGAGGGAGAGAAGGAAGGGAGGATGGAGAGGTGGAAAGGAAGGAAGGGAGGGAGGGAGGGAGGATGGAGAGGTGGAAAGAAAGAAAGAAAGAAAGGAAGGAAGGAAGGAAGGAAGGAAGGAAGGAAGGAAGAAAAAGGAAGGAGGGAGGGAAAAAGAAAAAAGGAAGGAAGGAAGGAAGAAAAAGAAGAGGGAGAGAAGGAAGGGAGGGTGGAGAAAGGTGGAAAGAAAGAAAGGAGGGAGGAGGGAAAAAGAAAAAAGGAAGAAAGGAAGGAAAAGAAGAGGGAGAGAAGGAAGGAAGGGAGGGTGGAGAAAGGTAGAAAGAAAGAAAGGAGGGAGGGAAAAAGAAGAAAGGAAGAAAGAAAGGAAGGAGAAAGAAAAGGAGGTCAGAAAGAGAAAGAAAGAGAAAAAAAAACTGAACCTGAAAGAGAACTGGGGGAGAGAGAACAAAGAAATGGCTACAGAATTGGGCTCCCTGTCTCCAGCCTGCAGCCCCCAAGGCAATTAAACAAACAAGCTGTTGTTATCCATTTCTGCTGACTGAAATTTCATCGGAGTTCCAGGGCAGGCGAGAGATGAAAGGAGAACGGGAAAGAGAAAACCCAACCAGCACAAACAAAGGAGCCCCTAGAGCCCCCCCTTCCATCTCACGCCCCCCCTCCTGCCTCCCTTCTGCTTTCCTGAGCGCAACCGGTGTTCCTGCCAGACTGAGGATCAGAGGGGGACAAGATGGGAGCCCACCCCCAGGTGTCCGGGGCTGGGTGTTCTTAGCAATCCTTGCTTTGTTTTTCAGACTTTACTTTGATTTGGCTTACATGGGTTTAATTGTGTTATTCCATTTTGCTATTTGGCTCGATTGCGCTTTTGCTTCAATTGGAGGTAGTCCTCAAGTTACGTCCAGTTGCTTAGCAACCGTTTGAAGATCCAACAGACCCCACTAGAAGGGAGCAACAGCAAAAGCGCTTAGAGTTATATACTGCCCATTAGTCTCTAAGCAGTTTACAGAGTTGCCTCCCAACAATCTTACCGACCTTGGAAGGCTGGAAGGCTGAGTCAACCTTGAGCCGGTCAGGATTGAACTCTTGGCAGTGGGCAGAGTTTGCCTGCAATGCTGCATTCTAACCACTGCGCCACCATGACAGGAAGGAAGGAACAAAGGAAGGAAGGAAGGAGAAAAGGGAGAGAAAGGAAGGAAGGAAGAAAGGGGAAGGAAGGAAGAAAGAAAGAAAGAAAGAAAGAAAGAGGGAGGGAGGGAGGGAGGGAAGAAAGAAGGAGAAAAGGGAGGGAGAGAAAGAAGGGAAGGAAGGAAGGAGAAAAGTAAGGGAAAGAAAGAAAGAAAAGAGGGAGGAGGGAGGAAGGAAGGAAAGAAGGAAGGAGAAAGGGACAAAGAGAAAGAAGGGAGGAAGGAAGAGAGAAAAGGGAGGGAGAGAAAGAAGGAAAAAAAGGAAGGAAGGAAGGAGAAAAGGGAGGAAGAGAAAGAAGGAAAGGAAGGAAGGACCTTGAGCCGGTCAGGATCAAACTCCTAGCAGTGGACAGAATCATCCTGCCATGCTGCCTTCTATCCACCGCGCTACCACAACTTGGTATTTACCTGGTGCTGAAGTTCCGATGGAACTTTACCTGATCACATTTTGGGCATTCGGCCAATGGCCCACATTTAAGGTTATTTGCAGCATGTGACTACAATTTACAACATTTTTGTTGGAAAGCGATGTTCACTGCCACAAAGCAAGGGTAGTAAAATTGGGTGGGTCACATGATGATTTGCTTTATGACCGTCACAACTTACAATCATAATTGCCAAGCTCAATTACAGTTGCAAATTGAGGACTACCTCATTATTAATCATTATTATTATTATTATTAATCTCATCATCACTACAGATAGCTATCACTTTATGACTACAACTGAGATCAGAATTTCTGTTGTTAGGTGAGATGGTCATTAAGTGAGTTGTGCCCAATTTAATGACCTTTTTTGCTATGCTTGTTAAGGAATTGCTGCAGTTGTTAAGCAAATCATGCAATCATTAAACAAATCCAGCTTCCTCTCTTTGACTTTTCTTGCTGGGAGCCAGCTGAGAAGGTTGCAAATTGTGATCATATGACCATGGGGGGGGGGCATGCTGTATTGGTTGTAAGTGCGAGGACTGGCTGTATGTCACTTTTTTCACTGCCGTTATAACTTGTGGATGGTCGCTAAACAAATGGTTGTAAGTCGAGTTGTATCGCATTGCTTATTTTACTTATTTATTTAAAATATTTGTATGGCTGCCCACTCATCTTAAAACGTAACTCTGTGACTGTTGCATTTTGAGAAATAATTGGGTTTTTTTAAAATGTGATTTGTCTTTTTGTGGACATTTTGTCTTTTCAAGGATGTTTCTGTTGGGCATTTTTTTAATCCTGCTGTGAATCTTTATTGATTTGGCCGAAGACACACACGTACAGTCTAGCTAACAAATGCATAAATAAAATATCCCCGTTTGACTTTTTCCAAGTAAGGTCAATAAAATTCCAGACGCCAGAGAAATCTATAGCCCTTCCCTCCCAGCGATGCTCTTCACACGGATCTACATCAAAAGCAAGATGCTGAACGGCGAGAATGCCCTGTCGTCACCCAATCAAAAGAGAGCAGGATCGCCATGGCAACCAGACTGACTGTTACCCAGGTTTATCCCTAGCTAACTTAGCTTTCTCTGCACTGGCAGATGGGATTCAGCAAACCTGGAGAGGATGAACAGAGCAGACAGGGGCCAGGTACGCTAGGATGAACATCGATCTGTCTACAACATCTGGGGAAGGGGAAGACAATCAGGAGGGAGAGAAGGGGGCCAAGAATTCAAAAATAAATAAACAATAAATAAGTAAGTAAATAAGTAAATAAACAAACAAAAGAGCTACCTGGCAAACCTTCTTTTTTTAAAAAAAAAAAAAACAAGTACAGGTAGTTCTCGACTTACGACCACAATGGAGCCCAAAATTTCTGTCGCTCAGCGAAACAATTTGCGAAGTGAGTTTCGCCCCACTTTACGACCTTTCTTGGCACCGTTGTTAAGTGAATCGCGGCTGTTGTTGTTAAGTTTGTAACCCGGCCATTAAGGGAGTCTGGCTTCTCCCCATTGACTTTGCTTGTCAGAAGGTCCCCAAAAGGGGATTTACGGGACATTTCAACCGTCATAAATAATGAGTCAGTTGGTCAAGTATCTGAATGTTGATCACGTGATACCTAAACGCACACTCACACCATCATCCTTCGCAAATAAATTCAGTGGTCAAAACTTTTAATTACTAGAACTGAACGTCTAGCAGATGAGGCACATGTACAAACAGAGCTTCAGACTCTCACAGAGGTATTAAGGGCAAATGGGTTCCACGAAAATAAAATTAGAAGTATAATCCGGCAAGGGACACCAGGACAGAGCGAAACCCAAGAAGAGGAACAGAATATGGGAAAAGCCTTGGTGCGTGCGTGTGCTGGAACTGGAAAGAGAGCAGCTGGCCAAATGCACATGCTTCCAGGTTCCGGTGCTCTGGTGTTCCGGCACACTCCAGTTTTGGCACTGCCCTATACCTATACCATTTCAGACAAATGGTTGTCCAATCTCGTCTTAAAAACTTCCAGTGTTGGAGCATTCACAACTTCTAGAGGCGAGTTGTTCCACTGGTTAATTGTTCTGACTGTCAGGAAATTTCTCCTTAGTTCTAATTTGCTTCTTTCCTTGATAAGTTTCCACCCATTGCTTCTTGTCCTGCCTTCAGGTGCTTTGGAGAATAGCTTGACTCCCTCTTCTTTGTGGCAGCCCCATGATGTGCTATCATGTCACTCCTAGTCCTTCTTTTCATCAAAACTAGACGTATCCAGTTCCTGCAACTGTTCTTTATATATTTTAGCCTCCAGTCCCCTAATCATCTTTGTTGCTCTTGATATGTATGTGTAAACACACACACATACACACACACATATACACATACCCAGAGAGACACACACTTTTATTAAGTTTCATAGAATTATAGGCCATAAGGATGGAAAAGGGTCTCAGAGATCATCTAGTCAATCGTCACTTCAGCCTCCATTTAAACACCTCCAGCAAAGGAACATACAACACCTCTTGATGCGTTTTGTGCCATTTGTCAATCGCTGTACTTTCCTCCTTCTTTTGGTAGCTTTTATTTGTTGCATTGTCACTTTGTCTTTGCCATTATTATTTTGCATTGGTTTTTTAGCAGCCCGAATAGGCCGTAACTATGAATAGGATAGGCAGTATGACCAATGTTTTTATAGGAACAAAATTAATCAAAAGTACCCAACAGGGAGAAGGGTCTTTTAGGGGTCTTTTAGTATCCTAGGACAGAGGTCTCCAACCTTGGCAACTTTAAGACTTGCGGACTTCAACCCCCAGAGTTGAAGTAAAAGAAAGAAATCAAAGTGGCGACTATAATGGCACGATTGAAGAACTGCCTATTTTTATAAACCTTTTAATAACATTTTTATACACCCGAGTTACCCTTATCCTAGTGACTCCTTTCTCTTTAGTAAGAGCTGGATGGATTTCATGTCAAAAGTGTGTAAAAACGGTGTGCAAAGGCTAGTTGAAAATTGCTGAACAGAATGTGAATAAATTGGGGGGGGGGAACCCAAGTTCATGATTTATTTACAGCTTTCATGCCTAAAGCAGGACTAGAACTCACTTTCTCTAGCCTGGTGCCTTCACCACTAGAGTAGACCAAACTGGCTCTAAATAGCACTTCCCAAAAACGATCTGATATAGCAGCATATAGCAAAAGGACTGAGCTTTTGATTAGAAAGTCACAAATCGCAATCACAATGGGACCACATATTCATTCAGCGAAGATTAAGGCAGAGACCTAATTTGTTGTGTAAATTTTAAGATTTATTCCGATACCTACTTGCTGGATGCCTAGTGACAGCATCCGAGTTTGGAACTTAAGCAGAGTCACAACTCATCAATAATTGGATGGGTGCCTAGCTAACATAAAAAAAAAAAACCCTCCAAAACTGAGCGATGGGAAAGTTACATTAATTAAAGACCCCAAAAGTTAAGTAAACACTAAACTAAAGCATAAATGAAAAGTCGCACAAAAACAGATGCCCAATTCACAGTTACCAAGAAGAGACTGCAAATTTACAAAACATCTTAAGCCCCCAAAGATTGGGACCAATGCAGTTTCCACAAGAGGAAAATTAAAGTCAGCCCTCCTCCCCCCCCGCACACACACAGAGGTACAAATAATATCCTCCCAATAATTGCCTGTAGTTGGAGCATCTTCACAACAGCTTCATCCATGCAGAAGAACATTCTAGACATATTCACGAGAGGCAGAATTTTCTATTCTTTTTTTTTTTTTCTACGCACAGCAGTTGGCTGAATTTATTAAGAAATTTCATTCAGGCCGGTGTGGTTTCAACCTTAGCAACTTTAAGACAGGTGGGAGTTCAACTTGGGGGGAAAGCATCTTTAATTTGGTACCCAGGAATAGCACAAGCCAAGAAAGTCCTCCCCTTTTTCAAATCTTCCTTCAAATCACACAATTCTCTTCATCTCAGTCCCTCCCCCTCAAAAAAGGCCTGTGGGTATGTAATGAGTCCGGCCTACTACACAGTATATTAATATTACATCAGAAGTGGGTTTTAGCAGGTTCTGACCAGTTCTGGAGCACCGGTAGCGGAAATTTTGAGTAGTTCGGAGAACCCGTAAATACTACCTCTGACTGGCCCCGCCCCCATCTATTCTCTGCCTCCCAAGTCCCAGCTGATTGGGAGGAAATGGGGATTTTGCAGTAACCTTCCCCTGGAGTGGGGTGGGAATGGAGATTTTATAGTATCCTTCCGCTGCTATGCCCACCAAGCCACACCCACCAAGCCATGCCACGCCCACCAAGACACACCCACAGAACCGGTAGTAAAAAAATTTGGATTTCACCACTGCGTTACATCAGGGGTGAAAACCATATTGAACATTTGGTAGTACTAAATGTATCATATACTCTCGTAATATTAAATTCTCTCAGCAATTACAAATAGAATAATAATTATATCTATATTAAGTGTTTACCTAGACACCTGGTCTACCCCAACATGTGGGAGGGGGCATTCATTCTGCTCCCTTTTGCCTTTCAGTTCCAATCCAGGAGCCTTCAAGCAGTCGCATTCATGACAAACCATTTTATACCAAATATATATTTTGCTGATAAAGAAATAAAGGGAGATTAGTATAGATCTATTTCAAGCTTTTTTGCTTTCATCAGCTAGCCATACCCTTACTTGGATTTGAACTTGGGCTTCCTGCATGTTAGGCAGTTGAATTAACCTTCTGAACCACAAGTTCTCCTCCCTTCATCAGCTTAAACTGGGGGAAAGATTAAGTGTTTACCGAGACACCTAAATATATATATATATATATATATATATATATATATATATATATAATCAATCCCTGGCAAGTTAAAATGTAATAACTTGATAATGAAAAAGCAGATAACACAATCCTTTAGTTCACTCTCAAGCCCTCTGCAATTACAGGCAGTCCTCAACTTGCGACCACATCTGAGCCCAAAATTTCTGTTGCTAAGCAAGATCGTGCTTAAGTGAGTTTTGTCCCATTTTATGACAGGTCTCGTGGCAGTCACTAAGTGAATCACTGCAGTTGCAAAGTTAGTAACACGGCTGTTAAGTGAATCTGGCCTCTCCATTAACTTTGCTGGTGGGAAGGCCACAAAACGGGACACTGCAACCGTCATAAATATGTGTCAGTTGCTGAACGTCCGAATTTTGACCATGAACGCTGCAAAAGTCATTAAGTACGAACACCGGTTATGAGTCACTTTTTTCAGTGGCAATTGTAATTTAGAATGGTCACTAAATGAATTGTTGTAAGTTGAGGGCTACCGGTAGCTCGTTTTATAACTACTTTCTGGAAGGCCGTTAACGATGGAGAGAATTCCTAGAGAGGCCATTCGAGAAGACAGGAAGGTCTGAGGGGGTTCAGAGCCCCCTCACTCCTCAAAATTGGGGCACCACTACCAACCTTTTCTCCTAGGAAACTGGTGCCTTGCATACCTTGGGCCCAAAAACCTGGCACGGCTAAAGCAACCAGAGCACTTTGAAGATGCAACATAAATTTTTTAGCATGCATTGCAGACCATAAAAGAGTACACAGTGCAGTAGACAGGCCTTCTCAGAAAGCCCTGGCAGCTAGTTGGCACCTTAAGCAAAGCAGAGCCACAGCCTATCTACCTTCGGCCTCCTACCTTACAAAGGCAGGCAAAAGAATAAGGCAGACCCAATGGAAGTCACCGCACGACGTTGAAATGTTTTTGATAAAGGATCTGAGTGACCTTCGTATCCCTCCCTTCAGCAGCAACGGGCCACTGAAGGCAAAAGGCCCATTTGACTTCCTTTTTTAAGCAGCTGCCAAGGTCCAAAGTGGGAAATCCATCCAGGGACATTCAATGGACCCTCCAAAGAGAGAGGCAGTCTACCTCGGAATGCCAGAGAACGGAGCAAATGACAAGGGAAGGTCACCGTCTTCTTTTGGCAAACTCCTTCCCAACCACCTGGCTGCCAGCCATGGGGACTGGGAGATATATGACCTGTTTTGTTTGCAATCCAAGAAGGCAGCATCATTTTCCCTGGTCAGGCAAGCGTTCGGACAACCCACCTCCTGAAGGGCGGCATTCGCTCGTCCCAAGTGGCATCTCCCATCAACCTCGGCCAACCGGTTTAAGCTTTGGGAAGGGGAGGATGGGGGTGGGTGGGGAAGATGGCACCTTTTGGGACTGGATCCATACGGAATGTCCTCTCCCTGCCAGACAGACACTGCCAGTTACAACACCGACTCTCCAACTACACACCCTTGGCAATCCTTCCCATCGCTGGGCTCGGAGAGAAGAAATGGTGCGCGAGCCTCGCTCACAACGGGAAAGGGAGAATGGACAATCCTTAGACAGAGCATACACACACACACACACACACACACACACACACACACACACACAGAGCACACACATATGTGCACAGATACTATAGCATAACCAACCCCAACAAGAGGAAGAGACGACGCTACGTGTCCATCTGTGGGTCTTCAAAACCGCAATGTGGATCGTTAAAAATAGAAAACGACAAGTCTGGTTTTCCCCCCATCGACAACCCCCCCTTCTTCCTAATTTATTCTCCGGCCCCCTCTGGATCCTTGTCATGTCACATCCAGCCCCGGAGAGGGTCGTCGGTCTCTTTTTAATATGCTGCTCAGGTTGGCACAGGCTGGCATCGGGATGTGGGTGGGTGGGGGGGGGGAAGGCTGTGGGACAAGGCTGGAAAAGCAGCTCCTTCCATTCTGCATCTATTTTTTTTCCTCCCTCCCTCCCCATCCTGCTGCATTGGCTCCAACCTGCAAACCCCCCACCCCTTTTCCTCCCCCCCCAAAAAATATATATATCAAAACACAGCAAGGGTCTTCTTACCTCATCCCCGAAGAAGGTGGAATGGAGAAAGGAGAGGACCCACAGCAAACCCATGTAGTCCCCCGCATCCTTCTCCAGCCTCTCTCCCTGTCTTGCTGAGATGGGCTTGGCTTTCCGGAGAGGGAGAAAGGCGTTGCAGTTGCAGGTCTGGGGGCGCCAGGGGGCAGTGGGGAGCACCTGGCGGGTTGCTGAGATGAAGATGGAGGGGGGGAAGAGATGCAACATTGGCAGGGCCTTAGGGCTCAGCTGGGCCAATCTGATCTCGAATAGAAAGGAGCTGACATAATCTTTTACACTTTGTAGGTGGGCCTGATCTTCTTTGGGGGGAGTGAGGGGGCGGTTTGCGTCGGGAACCCCAGAAATGTGGCGCTTGAAGCTGGAGATCTTTATTGACAATGAAAGAGCCAGGAGACGAGTATTTTAAAGACAGTATCCTCCACACAAACACACACACACCTAGAGTTACCCATCTACGGCCCTAAAATCGGGGAGGAAGGCTGTGCTTGGGGACATATATAGGACAGTGGGGTAGCCTTAAGGCAACCTTAAGGCCATTTCAAGGCAGCCACAGAGGTGGGTTTCAGCAGGTTCTGACCAGTTCTGGAGAACCGGTAGCGGAAATTTTGAGTAGTTCGGAGAACCGGTAGTAAAAATTCTGACTGGCCCCGCCCCCATCTATCCTCTGCTTCCCAAGTCCCAGCTGATCAGGAGGAAATGGGGATTTTGCAGTATCCTTCCCCTGGAGTTGGGTGGGAATGGAGATTTTACAGTATCTTTCCCCTGCCACGCCCACCAAGCCACGCCCACAGAACCGGTAGTAAAAAAATTTGAAACCCACCACTGGGCAGCCCCCCAGTTCTGAAGCTCTTGGTCTTTTCAACAACAATTCTTAATTCGTCAGCTTTCTTCAGCCAGGTGACTCTCTGCTGTTGTGAAAGAATGGGCGGCTGTAACGATTGATTGATTGGTTGGTTGGTTGGTTGGTTGGTTGGTTTGTATCCGGCCTTTATTCTTTTTTACAAAGAATTCAAGGTGGGTGAACATATCCGACACACCTTCTTCCTTCTGTTTTCCCCCACGACAACCCTGTGAAGTGGGTTGGGTGGAGAGATGGAGGGGAGGGACTGGCAAAAAGTCACCCGGTTGGCTTTCCTGGTTAAGGTGGGACTTGGGAGTCCACAGGTGATGAATTCATCGTCTCCTGCTTTCCAGCCTTTTAAACTAAACTAAAAACAAACAAACAAACAACCTCTCCATGGGTCTTTTAGACAGCTTGTGATACATTTAAAAAAAAATGATTCAATGTTGGCATTTTTAAAGTGTTATTTGTTTTATTTCATATGACATCCTCTCCTCTCCCTTCTTTCCATCCTCCCACCCTCCTTCTTCCTCTCTTTTCTTCCTTCCTTCCTCCCTCCCTCCTTCTCCCTCTCTGTCTTTCTCTCCCCCTTCCTCTCTCCCTCCTTTTCCCTCTCTCCCTCTTTCTCTCCTTCCTTCCTTCCCCTCCTCCTCCCCCTCTATTTTCTTCCTTCCTCTCACCCTTTCTCTCCCTCCCTCTCTTTCTCTCCTTTCTTCCTTCCTCTCCCCCTCCTTTTCTTTCTTCCTCTCCCCTTCCCTCCTTCTCCCTCTCTTCCTCTTTCTCTCCTTCCTTCCTTCCTCTCCCCCTCCCTCCCCTCCCTCTCTTTCTCTCCTTCCTTCCTCTCCCCCTACCCCTCTTTTCTTTCTTCCCTTCCCTCCTTCTCCCTCTCTCCCTCTTTTTCTCCTTCCTTCCTTCCTCTCCCTCCCCTCCTCTTCCTTCCTCTCTCCCTCCTCCTCCCTCTCCTTCCCTCCTCTCCCACTCCCCCTTTTCTTTCTTCCTCTCCCCTTCCTTCCTTCTCCCTCTCTTCCTTTCTCTCCTTCCTTCCTCTCCCCCTCCACCCTCTCTTTTCTTCCTTCCTCTCTCCCTCCCTCTTTCTCCCTTTCTTCCTCTCTTTCCCTCCTTCCTTCCTTCCTCTCCCCCTCTCTTTTCTTCCTTCCTCTCCCTCTCCTTCTCCCCTTCCTTCCTTCCTTCCTTCCTTCCTTCCTTCCTTCCTCTTTCTCTGCAAGCTAATGAGAGGAGAAGAAGATGGGCTGGGACTTTTACTTTTCATAACCTGCCTGGAGGGTTTGTATAAACTGAACCCTGGACTATAAACTCAGCAATAAGTAAATAAACATCAAATTCTAGGCTAGGATGGCTACAGATGATGGATATTAGGAATCAGTGGAGCTATCCAGATAACTAGATTCAGACCTTTGCATTACAGGTTGCTTTAAATCCCCTCTTTCTTTCCTCCCCCAACTCCTTTCCCTCCCTTTCCTGGTCTCACCTGCTCCTAACTGCTCCAAACTGGAATCTCCGCCCTGAGCTTTATTTATATCAAAATATACCCCCAGAAGGAAAGCACTTCCTGTTCTTTCTTCTTGCTGACCTTGACAAGGAGGAATGATCTTGACAGGCACAGATTTGTTCAGGAGATCTGGATCATCATCCCCCGCAAAATCTGACATCCATAGAGCAGATCTGGAGATTATACCTGGGCTAGGTGAGTGTGCTGGAATTGCACGCGCGTGTTGCATGGTTTGGGATTTGGCTGAAGCTTGCAGACTTTTTTTTTTTTGCAGGGATCTGAAATCCATGTCAGTCCTATTTTGGGTGTCCAGGAAGAGGAATAAAACCAATAATCCTAGTGGCAAAATTTGCCTAGGAGACTCCTCGCTACAAAGGTCGGATGGAAAGTTTTCCTCCTATTTGCTTTTTCCTTAGAGCAGGGGTGTCCAACCAGGGCTGAAATGCTCCCAGTTTGATCCGGTTCACCCGAACCGGTAGTAAAGGCTACTGGTTCACCGAACCAGTAGTAAAAAATGACCAGTAGTAAAAAATGTAAAAAAAAAACTTCCGACGATCAGCTGAGTGACGCGCAATCATCGGAACTTTTTTTTTTTAACTTTTTTGGCATTTTTTAAATACCAGTTCTCTGGAACCGGTAGTAAAAATGTTTTAAAAAAGTTTTTTAAAAAGGCTCCGACGATCAGACCTGTGGTACGCGATCGTCAGAGCCTTTTTTTAACCTTTTAAAAGCATTTTTTTACAACCTATTTGGCCAAAAATGCTTTTAAAAGTAAAAAAAAAAAAAGGCTCTGACGATGCCACAGCTGTGATCGTCAGAGCCTTTTTTTTTAATTTTAAAATCTTTTCGGGCGAATAGATTGTTTAAAAAATGCTTTTAAAAAATGCCTTAGAGCAACGGCTCGTTTCGGCTTCTTGAAACTTGAGGAAAGAGTTAATTCTTTTGTTAAAATAAGGCAATGAGGCAAATTCTTTCTCTCAGTTAATACAATCCGCCCCAGCTTGCTTCTTGGAAGTTGTGATTAGTACTCTAGCTTCAAGTTTCTAGTCTTGCTGAAGGATTGTGCTCAAAATTGAGATCTTGAAGTAAATGAAAAGCAGGCATTGCCCATCTTGGAGGATAACAAAGAAAAGTATTTCCCTCAGTGTTATTTTGATCGGTCTTCTTCAGCCTGGGAACCAGACTAATAGTCTAGAATCCCATCTAATTTAGGATTTGCTTACTTTAATTGGCTTAATTTAGGATTTGCATACCTCCGAGGTTACCAGATTGAAAAAGGAGGATTTAAATGATGGGATGGGATGGGAAATGACGTTGATGACGTACTCTTTTAATATCGTAATTGCAGCCCACTGTGTATTTAAATACTGTATATGATCTCCCATGGAATAATATTTTTAGCAACTGTCATTATAATTTGTCCTTTAAATGTGAATGTGACTACCTCAATTCCAACTGTTAATCATAATTAATTAGCTGGAATTCTATCTCCCTCTTGGGCTGTTGTTTACCACCCACTCCTAAAGAGCTTCCAGAAGTGTTCACAAAATTCAGAAAATCCATGAAAGATATAAGAGTTGTTTTCACTCAAATCCCTGTGTCTATGGAGATTCTCAGTCATCCAGGTCATGGTTGCCGCAAAGATATTTTTTTCAAGAGGCAACTGGATTTTTTGGTTCCCATACCGCATGCCGGAGGTTGTCGTACATTGGTGGTTGTGACGCATATTTTGAGTGACAGGGAGCCGCAGCAGAGGGGTGAAAGAGCCACATGCGGCTCCAGAGCCGCAGGTTGCTGACCCCTGCTCTAAGCCATGATTTAGATAGTCCAAGCCAACATTGTAAGATTAATTTGTGGTCACCGTTTCATAAAAACTCAGCTGGCTAATTTGATTAGCCATGGATAAGCATGCCAAGGAAGACCAAGACAGAAAGGCATCTAAACAACGAAAGGTACATCTATGTGTATATACAAGTAGTTCTCAATTTATGACCGCAATTAAGAGCCATAACTTTTGTTGCTGAGACAGCTATTCAGCGAGTCACACCCAATTTTATGACCCTTTTTTTTTTTTTTGCCAAGGTTGGGTGAATCACTATGGTTGTTAAGCGAATCACGTGGTTGCTCAGTGAATCCAGCTTCCCTCATTGACTTCCCTTGTGAGAAGCTGGCTGGGAAGGTTACAAACAGCAGTCACATGACCTCGAGATGCTGCAATTGTGGTAAATGCTTGCTGGTTGCCAGGCATCAGGAATTTGATCACGTGACTGTGGGAATTCTGCCACGGTTGTAAGTGTGAGGATCAATGGCAAGTCACTTTTTTCAGCACTGTCGTAACTTGGAATAGTCATTAAATGAATGATTGTAAATCGAGGGCTACCTAATATGTCTCTATGTGTCTATGCATAATGCGCATATAGGTAATCCTCAACTTACAACAGTTCATTTAGGGACCATTCAAAGTTACAACAGCATTGACCAAAAGTGACTTATGACCATTTTTCACACTTTCAACCGTTGTTGCAGGGTCACGTGAGCAAAATTCAAATGCTTGGCAATTGACTCATATTTATGACGGTCCCAGTGTCCCATGGTCATGTGATCACCTTTTGAGACCTTCTGACAAGCAAAGTCAATGAGGAAGCCATGTTCACTTAAGAACCGTGTTACTAACTTAACAATTGCAGTGATCCACTTAACAACTGTGGGAAGAAAGGTCGTAAAATGGGACAAAACTCACTTAACAGACGTCTCACTTAGCAAGAGAAATGTTGGGCTCAATTGTGGTCATAGGTTGAGAATTACCTGTATACACACACACACGTATTTATATATATATACAGCAGGAGTGAAATGTTCCCGGTTCGGACCGGATTGCCCGATCAGGTAGCAATGGCGGCGGGTGGTTCAGAGAACTGGTAGCAAAAATCCCTGCGTTCCCCCCCCCCTCATGCCCAGCTGAGCCATGTGATCATCAGAGGCTTCTTTTTTTTACTTTTAAAAGCATTTTTTCTACAACCTTTTCGGCGGAAAAAATGCTTTTAAAAGTAAAAAAAAAAGCCTCTGATGATCGTGCGGCTCAGCTGGGATTGTCAGAGGCTTTTAAAAGCATTTTTTTCTTCAACCTCTTCAGCCGAAGAGGTTGTAGAAAAAATGCTTTTAAAAGTAAAAAAAAAAAAGTTGGCCACACCCACCCAGTCACATTACCCCCCCCCCTCCCACCAAGCCACGCCCAAAGAACCGGTCGTAACAAATTTTACATTTCACTACTGATACATAGTAGTGGCCAAAATTGTGGAAACCTTTTGGGAAAAGTGTATTTTTGAGGTTTGATGGCGAATAACACCACTTTTTTTTTTTGGAGTTTCAAGATAATCCTATTCCATTGCTGGAATGGCCTGGGAATAGCCCAGACCTTAACCCAATTGGAAATCTATGGAGCCGACTAAAGAAACTTGTTGGTCAGAAGAGACCCAGCAATAAAACCCAGTTAATAGAAGCCATCATTCAATCTTGGTTTCACATTATGACAGCTGCGGAACTAAAAGACTTGGTTCACTCCACGGGAAGATGTTGTAAGGCTGTAATTCATGCTAAAGGTTACCCAACTAAGGATTAACTGACATGGTGTGTGTGTATTTTATTATTAACCAAATGCAGAATTGCGTTCATTGGGCTCAGTACTGGGGTGCTGAATGTTTTGGAAGAGGTTCATTTAAAACACAAAGTTAAGATGTTGCAACGTGAAAGCCTTACAGGAAATTTATAATGCAATTTGCCTCCAACAAGTCTGTGTAAGTCTGATTTTTTTTCACAGCCCTCCAGGAGCTCTGGAAATAAAGCTGTAGGAGGTTCACAGACCACCCATCCTCAACTTTGCATTGTGCGAATCCGGTCAATTGTGTCTTATTCGGGGAACAATACCTTAGTGTGATGTTTGAATATAACTTTCTCCCTTGAGCCAAGTTTAACTCCTGCTCATTACAAAAGGGATGTCTGCTGTTCCCATGCCAACAAGTGCAGAAGTGGTTTGCCATGGCTTTCTTCGAGAATGTTTTTCAGTCTCTTGGCTAGTCTACTGTTTCTGGGGTTCCCTATCCACGGATTAACCAGGTCCAACTTGGTTTACCTTTTAGCAAGGGATTCTCTGACTGGTTGCTGGGTGGGCGTGGCCATGGTGGGTGAGGCCTAGTCAGCCTCCTGCACCATGGCACTGGTGGTGGTGCGTTTTTGCCCTCCCCAGGCCCTGGAGGCTTTCCTCAAGCCTCTGGGAGGGTGAAAACAGCCTCCCCAGGCTCCAGAGGCCCTCCCCAGGCTCTCATTTCCCTCTGGAAACTGGCCTGTTTCCGGCCTTCCTGATCTTCCGGTAGGCCCATTTTTCGCCCTCCCTGAGCCTCCATCGGAGCCCTGCACTTACCTGCATCCAAAACAGGCCATGTGGGGATTCCTGGGAGGGGCGGGTGGGGTGGGCCAACCAAGAGTGGAATTTGGGGCAGTGGTGAAATTCAGCAGGTTCTGGAGAACCGGTAGCGGAAAATTTGAGCAGTTCGGAGAACTGGTAGCGGAAATTTTGAGCAGTTCGGAGAACTGTCAAATGCCATCTCTGGCTGGCCCCAGAGTGGGGTGGGAATGGGGATTTTGCAATATCCTTCCTCCAGGATTGAGGAGGGAATGGGGATTTTGCAGTATCCTTCTCCTGCCATGCCCACCAAGCCACACCACGCCCACCAAGCCACGCCCACAGAACCGGTCGTAAAAAAAATTTGGATTTCACCACTGATTTGCAGGTTCTTAGCTAGAGATTCTCCCGAACCCCTGCGAACCCCAAGCGGCCCAGCTATTGTGGCGTGTTTATGCGCTTATGTGGTCTGAAACTCCCAAAGGTGCTTTTTCAAGAGGCAACTGGACTTCCTTGGTTTGTTTTTCTTTGAAAATATTTCTCATCCAAGACGCTTCTTCAGTTCATTCAACTGAAGAAGATCTTTGGATGAGAAGTTAAATGTTTTCAAATGAAAAAAAAAAAAAACCAAGGAAGTTCAGTTGCCTTTTGGAAAAGCATCTTAGAGGGAACCATGACTTGGTTAATTGAGAATCTCCATAGACATCAAGTGGTCTGAAAGTGAATTGGGTCAACTCAAGGACATTTTGACACCATCCTAAGCTCCTGGCTAACTAACTTTGAGCCTGGAGTCTAACTTATTTGAAAAGGCACCTGGGAGCAACTTTTATCTATTTATTCAGAAAATGTATACAGCTGCCCATCTCGCTCACTGGGAGGATTACTGTTCTGATTTAGGCTTTCCAAGATCACGAAGCAGACTCCTCACTCCGATTAAACCTCTTTTATTTAGGTTAAAGGGAAATCCCTCTCCAGCAAAATCCCGGCAAACAGTCTTTTAAGAGATTACATAACTACAGACCTTTATCAAACTTGGAGGGTTGCCAGGCAGATATCTTCCAAACCGCCACGCTGGAGCAACAGTTACTTGGCAAGAAATCAGGAACAGATCTTCACCCTAATGAATTGAACTAATTGTTTCCTGCAAACTCCCCTCCCCTTTCGCTCCTCTTTATTCCCTATGGGAGGGGCCATTCACCTGTGGCTTTACTCCCGTGTCGACCCTTGTTCCTTAGCTGTTCCCTTCTCCTGGCAGCTCTGCACATGCGCACATCAGGAACAGGCTCCAGCTGTTTTTCTGCCCCACTGATATCCGACTCCGAAGGCAGCTGATAACTATCAGACGGCCCTGGCCCCATCTCTGCCTCCGATGCAGAGCCCTCATCAGAGCCTTCCCCAGACTCCAGGACTGGCCCATGTTCCTCCCCAACCTCCTCACTGTCTGAGCTCCGCTGGTTGCTCGTGGGCCACAACCAGTGGTGGGTTCCTCCTGGTTCGGCCCGGTTCCCACGAGCCGGTAGCAGTGACGATATGATGTCACTGAACCGGTTTCTTCCCTTCCTCCCTTCTCTTTCTTCCCTCTCTCTCCTTCCTTCTTCCATCTCTCTTCTCCTTTCTTCATCCCTCTCTATTGCTGTATCTTTTTGTGCCTATGGAATACTCAGAGAGCTGAAAAAGTTATTTTTGACTGGTCCTCGCACTTTTGACCAGTCCTCAAACTTATGATGTCCTCTTACATTTTTTGCCCTATCTTGACACCATGGTGAAGAGAAGCAGTTATGAAATGAGTGACACGGTTGTTAAGAATGCTACAATGGGCATAAATGATGACCAGTCATAAGTGCGAGGACCGGTCAAAAGTGCGAAGACCTGTCAGAAATCACTTTTTTCAGTCCTCTGGGTAGTCCTTTTGTGCATATGGACTACTCAGAGGACTGAAAAAATTATTTTTGACTGGTCCTCGCACTTTTGACCAGTCCTCGAACTTATGACTGTCCTCACATTTTACGTTTTTCGCCCTATCTTGTCACCATGGTGAAGAGAAGTAGTTGTGAAATGAGTGACATGCATTTATGCACGGGCATAAATGTGAGGATGGTCATAAGTCTGAGGACCAGTCAAAAGTGGGAGGACCTGTCAGAAATGGCTTTTTTCAGCCCTCTGAGTAGTCCCTATACACATAGCCATGGCCACCCGATCACATGACCAGCTAGCCACACCCACCCAGTCACATGACCTCCAAGCCATGCCCACAAAATAATCCACACCCACAGAACCGGTAGTAAAAAAATTTAGAACCCACCCATGGCCACAACAGTTACAGAAATAAAACCCCCAAAACAAGACCCAATAAACCCCAATTGCTCTGGTGACCACCATCAAAGCAACCACTTGACCGGCTTCATATCAACCTGAGTTTCTCAGGCCTGCTGACAAGACAGGTCTTCAGGGCATTTAGAAAGAGTATCAAGGTTAGAGTCCACTTTATCTTCATAGGAAGATGTTCCACAGGGAGGCCACCCCAAAGAAGGCCTGTCAACTGTCCCGTTGGTAAAATCAGTAAAAGAAACTCCTGGGACATTGTTTTACCAAGAATATAACTTTACTGAAGATTCCATATAGGCACAGAAGTAGCAAAGCCAGTTCTAAAGTTTTCCTGTGAAAACCAGCAGAGTTAAAATCCCCTTTTTCCCTTGGACCTCCCCACAGTTCATTGTCCACCAATCAAATTGTATTCAGTTTGTTTTGGGAACATTCTGAGCAGCTCAGAGTTTTCCCAGTGTTTGTCTTTACAGCGTGTTTTGGGACTGTCCCGGGTTGCGTTGGCTCGCTTGAATTCCCTCCCAAGCAGGGGTGGGTTCTAAATTTTTTTACTACTGGTTCTGTGGGCGTGGCTTATTTTGTGGGTGTGGTTTGGAGGTCATGTGACTAGGTGGGCGTGGCTAGCTGGTCAGTCATTTCTGGAAGGTCCTCGCACTTACGACCAGTCCTCGCACTTACGACCCGACTCATTTGTTTGCTTTTAACACTGATCAGCTGTAGGACGGCCCTTTGAAGCCCCGCGGCAAGAGTTTAAACAGTTTTTTTCCCCTCTAGTCATCAGCTGGGACTCAGGAGGCAGCAATAGATTGGGGTTGGGACCAAATAAAAGGTAAGAATAACATGGATGGGGGGGAGAACCAGTTCGGTGACGTCATATCGTCACCGCTACCGTCTCGGCCGAACCGGACTGAACCGGGAGGAACCCACCACTGGTGTGTGGCGATTCAGCCATGACAAGGCCCTTCTTGATCCTATTAGATCAGGGGTGTCAAACTCAAGGCCCGGGAGATGGATCCGGCCTGCAGGTTGCTTAGATCTGGCCCACAGAGCCGCTCTGGAAACAGTGAAGGACTGGCCCACGGTGCATCTGCCAGCGAAAACGGAGCTTGGGAGGGCTGCGGGTGGAGGGTTGCAGGAAACTATCACAACCTAAAACGGAGCTTAGGAAGGTCCATGGGTGGCCCTCTCGAGCTCCATTTACCCTGGCAGAGGGTTGCAGGAGGCTGTCACAGCCGATAACGGAGCTCAGGAGTTCGTTTCCTCTGGCAGAGTGGTGGGCCATCATAGGTGCTCCTGACACGAGTGACCAGCTGACCATGCCCATCCTGGCCACGCCCACCCACCCACCCCGAGGTCAAACAGAATCCTGATGTGGCCCTCAATGAAATCGATTTTGACACACCTGTACTAGCTAGATCTCCATAGGGGAGGGGATGAGGGGACCGAGGGGACCGAAATGCTACCGGTTCGGGCCAGTTTGCCCGAACCGGTAGTAAAAAATGCTTTAAATTTTTTGTAAAAAAGGTTCCCAAGATTGTGCGCCACAGCTGATTACCCCCACCCCCGCTGTTCTACTTACCTTCCCAAACCTCCTTTTGGTGTGTAATGTACATGCATGTGCAGCGTGCATTTGGTGCAAACTGTGCATGCGTGTGCGCACCGCACACTTGGCACACAGCCTGCATGCGGTGCCAGCGAACCGGTAGCAAACCGGTTCAGATTTCTCCATGGGAGGGGACCCATAACATATCTTCTTCCCTGCTCTGGTGGGCCAGAAAAGATGGCCCTTCAGATAACCTTGCCCCAGGCCATGTAGGGTTTTTAAAGGCAGCTCCCTCAAGAGAAGTGACACATGTGCAAATCTAGACCTGCGTGAAACCAGGCGGGCCACTGGATTTTGAATCAATTGAGGCTACCGGATATTTTTCAAGGTTCAGCCCCATATAGACCACAATATAGCAGTCAAGATGGGAAGTGACTAGGGTGTAGGCCAGAAGTCTTCAAACTTGGCAGCTTTAAGACTTGTGGACTTCAACTCCCAGAGTTTCTCAGCCAGCTATGCTGGATGGAGAATTCTGGGAATTAAAGTCCACAAGCCTTAAAGCTGCTAAGTTTGAGGAGCGGAGGAAAATATGTACTAGAAGACAGTTAAAGTAAAGCCGCGAACCAATTAATATATAGATTAGGAGTGGAGGAAAACATATACTGGGTAACAGCTAAAGCTAAACTGTGAACTAGCCAAAAAATATAAAGATAGGAATGGAGGAGACTATACCTGGGGAATAATTGAAATATAGTTGTGAACCAGTTAAAAATAAAGGTGGGAGCGGAGGAAAGCACTGCTGGAAAGCAGCTATTTGAGTTGCAAACCAGTTAAAAAATAAATATAGAAGGAGTAAAGGAGATAAGGTTGGTGTGTAGTTAAAATCATACTGTGAACCAGCCAATATAATTTAAGGTCAGGAGTGGAGGTAAACCTTGCTGGAAAGCAGCAGATTAAGATGTGAACCAGCTAAAAAATAAAATTAGGAGGAAGTGGAAGAAACTTTACAGGAGAATAATAATATAACTGAACCAGTTAAATAATCAGATTGGAGTTATATAAACTATGAATTAGCCAAAATAATTTTAATAGTATAAGAGAATAACTATGGAGTAATTAAATCAAAGTAAAATACTTTGGAAGTAATAAACTACAGAGCGAAATGTTGATTGATTTTGTAAAAATTCTAAGAGAAAAGGAAAATAAATTTTTGATAAGATTTGGATATTAGTTGTGATCAAGAAGAAGTGAAAAGATTTGGTGTAGTGGGTCTTAAATTGAGAAATGTATATGAAATATTGATTGTTAAAATGATAGAGATTTAGAATAGTGTTTATAGTCTAGAATGTTGGGTGAAATAATTGAATGATAAATGTTTAGAATAAGATTTTTTTTCTTCCTTTTTTAAAAAAAGGTGTAATTATATAAAAATGGGAACAAAATTGATTGTGGGAATCTTAATAATTGTACTTACTATATGACGGAACAAGCACCTGTTCTAAAAAGATGTATTTTATGTTTTGTGTTTTGAAAAATAAAAAAAAATTGGGGAAAAAAAAAGACTTGTGGACTTCAACTCCCAGAGTTTCTCAGCCAGCTATGCGGGATGGAGAATTCTGGGAGTTGAAGTCCACAAGCCTTAAAGCTGCTACGTTTGAAGACCTCTGGTGTAGGCGATGGTGAGCAGGATGTAACTGATCCACAACCCAACAGTTGTATAAAGGCCCTCCTGGCAACGACTGCCACCTGCTCCTCAAGTGGCAGTTGTGAGTCCAGGAGAACACTCCTCTCCCCCGCACCCCCCAGATTATGCACCAGGTCCATCTGTGGACCAATCTCTGAGTCCTAAAAGAAAAGAAGAATTAGGGGTGACATGATAGTTCAGTATTTCAGTATTTGAGGGGTTGCCACAAAGAAGAGGGGGGTCAACTTATTCTCCAAAACACCAGAGGGCAGGACAAGGAATAATGGTTGGAAACTAACTAAAGAGAGAAGCAACCTGGAATTAAGGCAAAACTTCCTAACAGTGAGGACAGTTAACCAGTGGAACAGCTTGCCTTCAGAAATTGTGGGCGCTCCATCACTGGACGTTTTTAAAAAGAGACTGGACAGTCACTTGTCTGAGATTGTACAGGGTCTCCTGCTTGAGAGGAGGCTGGACTAGAAGACCTCCAAGGTCCCTTCCATTCTATTCAAGGGCGTGATTTAATACAGGGCAGCTTCCAACAAACGTGAGCAGCTAGCGTAACAATCACCGTATGCAATATTTTTCGTTGCAGCCAACTCCATGGAGAAAGAAACGGTCACAACTCTGCTCAGTGGCACTGGTGCTCAAGCCCCACGGCTGTGCCGAGTCAGCCTGGCCAGTCTCGCGGTCTTCCGTCTGGGATTCCTGATCTTAGGAGCCGCAACAGTTTGGCAGGACGAGTCGGCTGACCTGCGGTGCAATTCCACCCAGCGGAGCTGCCTCCTTGCTTGTTGGGATGAAGCTTTTCCCATCTCCCCTTTCAACCTCTTCCTGTTGCAGGCGGCCAGCCTCCTCACTCACGGCTTGGCCTGCGTGTTCCTGTTTCCTTCGCCGGACGCCCAGGGCAAGGGCCTTGGGGGGCAGAGCCAGCTGTGCCAGCTCAGGTCGCATTTGGTCAACCTCTTGGCCAAGACTCTTCTGGAGGGCCTCTTCGTGATGACCTTCCACAGCCTCTACAGCCACTATCCAGAGACGCTCTATTTTCCCCCTTCTGTGTCTTGTCCTGAAGCCACACGGTGTACGATCCAGGAGGCCAGCTGGAAGGAAGCATTCAGCCTCTTCATAGCCGCAACCTCTTGGATTTCTATCACATTGACCGTCATTGCTTTGTGTCTTGCAATCAGGGAAATGCTCCAAACTGCCTTCTCGGCCTGCAAAATCTCACCAAGGGGAATGCCTCTCCTTCGTTTGGTGCGCTTGCCCCCTTCCAAATGGGACTTTACGTGGAAGAGATCTTCCAACTGGGTTCCAGTTTAAGGGGTCTGGCTATTTGGAAATCTTTGTCATCACCTCTGCGGCCTTGTCTGGAGATCAACTACAGGTCGTCCTCGACTTACAACCAGGACTGGGACCAGAATTTGTTCTTTAGCAAAGCGGTTAAGTGTGTCATGCCCCATTTTATAACTTTTTTTTTTTGCCATGCTTAAGTGAATCACTTAAGTGAATCACACAGGGACACAGTGGCTCTGTGGTTAAGACGCTGAGCTTGTTGCTCGAAAGGTCGGCAGTTCAGCGGTTTGAAGCCCTAGTGCTGCATAACGGGGTGAACTCCTGTTATTTGTCCCAGCTTCTGCCAACCTAGCAGTTCGAAAGCATGTTCAACTCGGGACTAAAACCACATCTTGGAGGTGATTGGCCCCTCCCATAGGAAATAAAAGAGGAGTGAACAGGGAGTGGGCTTTCGCAGGAAACAATTTGTTCGTTCCATGGACAAAACTTGCTGACTGTGAATGAACGTAATTCACAGTCATGTAAATAAAAGAGGCTTTGCCAATAATTCCTGCCTCCGGCTTATTAAGGGAGCCTAGGTCAGAACAGGTGGCAACATGCCAGCCCGATGCCCCTGGGCCAGTCTTCCCCTCCCCAAGGCTCTGACCTTCGGAATAAGGTAGCCTCTGAATTCCGTGTCACGGGTGACCGCATGGGCCACGTTCATGGGGATGAGGTCACTGAACCGCTGTACTTCATGGATGACCGCGTCCACGTAGGGCATCTGGCTCCGGTCTTCAATGTTGGGGATCCGGTTCTGGCCAATCACACGGTCGATTTCTTCCTGCATCTTTGCTGGTAAAATGTGGCTTTAAAGTTAGTGGCTTCAACTGCACGCTCTCTGATGCACCTGGATCAGCGGCTGGGGGGGCCCAAAGAACTGGACAGGAGGGGTCTCCACCTACTGAGGGGGCTGTTCTCAAGGGCCGTGGGGCTGGCATCCCTCCCCTTCACCCAACAACTTCTGGCCTGACCTCCTCCATGGGTGGCTCTCAGGCTGAATCCAGGCATTTGTGCAGCTCACAGCAACTTCTCGCTGGCCTAGTGATCCCGGTGGCACTCGGGGGATGTGGGGGGGCTGCTTCCTGGCCTAGAGACATATACTGCGTTGGGGCTGAATCACACCACCCCCCAAAATACCTTGCACTTCAGGGTACTTCATCAGCAACAGAAATCCGTATCGCAGGGTAGAGCTCACCATCTCCGTCCCAGCAAAAAACAGGTTCAGCGTGGTCATCTCCAGGTTCTTCTGGTTGAATTCGCTGTCCGGATTGTCCTTCTCCTGAAGGCAAAGTAGAACCAAAGTGCGTGAGAAGCTCGTGGGGGGGGGGCTCGAAGGAAGCTTTCCAGCTGGGTTGGGAGGGGAGCACACCAGGCGAGACAAGCCCTGATTGGAGGCTGACTAAGCGCCCGGTTTCAGGGGTGGGTTCTACTTACCTTTACTACCGGTTTGCAATGCATGCGGAGAAGCGTTCTGATGACGTCGGGATCGGTGGGCAGAGCCTCCCACCGGTTTTACTACCAGTTCTATAGAACCGGTGCAAACCGGGGGCAACCCACCACTGCCCGGTTTCCCCAAAACAGAAATGGCCCCTTGGTCCTAGCGAGTGGCTGGACTGGCCAAGGGATTCCCAGGGGATGGACTGTCTCTGCTGCCAGCGCCTTTCCTGCTTCATCTGTCTCTGTCCCCACTCTGCCCAGTGTTTTCGGACAGTGCCAGATTGTCCGAGGGAGGAGCAGTCTCGGATCCTCCCATTTTGCTGAAGAGAGGCGAGGACCTGTGTGGACGTACCTGAGCCCAGCTGTTGCTCATCTGCCGAAAGCTGTCGTTCATCATCTTCATGAGAGCCAGAAATTCCTTGTCTTTGTAATCGAAGCGATCGCCGAAGACGATCGAACAGATAATGTTGGACACGGCGCAGCTGAGGAAGAAGATGGGGTTGAAGGGCTTCTCTGGTGTGGAGGGAGAAAGAGAAAAGGAAGTGGGGGTCAACGTGTCGTAGGAACCGCTTAGGCCAGTGATGGCGAACCTTTTTGGCGCCAAGTGCCAAAAAGGGAGCATGCGCGTATCTGGACCGCAACCCGGAAGACGAGCTGCCCAGGGCACATGCGCGCACCCAAAAATGAACTTCTGGTTTCAGCTGCTAAACTTCCGGTTTCAGCCAGCTACTCTTCCGAGTTTCTGGGCCGCATGCACTCTCAACGATCACCTGGCTGGTGCGCATGCTCACGCAGGAAAACAGAAGACCAAATCTTCCAGTTTCTGGTACTGCCTCATGCAAAAAGGCCAAGTGATCGTCGCGCTCACATGTGTGCCAGAAACCTGGAAGAGGAACAGGTGATGCCGCGCATTCCAGGTGACATGGCTCTGCGTGCCACTTCGGGCCCACATGCCATAGGTTCACCATCACGGGCTTAGGCCAAAGAGGTG
The DNA here is from genome assembly GCA_022577455.1 of Arizona elegans. Taxonomy (NCBI): domain Eukaryota; kingdom Metazoa; phylum Chordata; class Lepidosauria; order Squamata; family Colubridae; genus Arizona; species Arizona elegans. The sequence continues at coordinate 6,658,232 of JAKOOJ010000018.1, forward strand.
AACAATTTTCTCCAGATTTGTTTTAGGAGGGGTGTGGGGCAGTGGTGGGTTGCTACCGGTTCTCCCGAGTTCTTGCGAACCGGTAGTGGAAATTTTGAGTAGTTCGGAGAACCAGTAAATACCACCTCTGCCTGCCACCCCCCCATCTATTCGCTGCTTCCCGAGTCCCAGCTGATCGGCTAGAAGGAAAAAAACTGTTTAAACTCTTGCCGCAGCCCTTCAAAGGGCCGCCCTACAGCTGATCAGCGGTAAAAGGCAGAGTGGTGGTAGACCAGTGCGTTCCAAAAACAAATGGGTGGACCGGCTCTGCAAGCAGTTAAAAGCCTGGTAGACCAGTACCTCTGCTAAATCCTAAAGCCACGATGGCGAACCAATGGCATGCGTGCCACAGGGGGCACACGGAGCCATATCTGTGGGCACGTGAGCGTTGCCCTAGCTCAGCTCCAGCGTGCTTGCACGTGCCAGCCAGCTGATTTTCAGCCTTCTAGGCCCACTGGAAGTTGGGAAACGGGCTGTTTCTGGCCTCCGGAGGGCCTCCAGGGGATGGGGAAGGCAGTTTTTGCCCTCCCCAGGCTCCAAGAAAGCCTCTGGAGCCTGAGGAGGGCAAAAAACAGGCCTACAGAGCCCCACCATGTCATTGCATGCCAAAAGCGGGGGTCGCATGAGGGGGTCACACGTACATGCGCGGGGGAGCAGGGCACATTGAGTTATGCGTGTGGGCACACATGCGCGCGACCCCCCGCACTCCCCCTGCTTTTGGCACGCGACGGCAAAAAGGTTAGCCATCACTGTCCTAAAAAATTGTCACATGACCATCAAACCATGCCCAAAAAATAAGCCACGCCCGCAGAACCAGAAGTAAAAAATTTTAGAACCCACCCCTGGTGTGGGATGGTTCCTCTCTTCCCCTGTACGTAATTATTTAGAGAGGAAATGATGCCTGATGCCTGGTTGAGTCAGCAAAGAAAGAAACCACATTCCATGATGCTCTTTTTCAGCCCAAGCATCTCCTGGACCAGAAGTTTTCTAGTCTGAGCCCCTCCTCAAGGTCACCTGCCTCTCAGGTCCCCACTGACCCTGTGATTCTATGTTTATGTTCTGGACATCTTAATATCTGACTTCAGCATTGCTGCAATGGGTTGGATCCATGGTGGGATTCAGCCGATTTGGGCCAGTTTGGGCAAACCAGTAGTTAAATTGTTGGCTGGCCCCTTCCCGCTCCTTCCCACCCCACCCCTTCCAGGAGTCCCCATACGCCCCATTTTGGTTCACAGGTAAGTACAGGGAGGCCTACTAGGCCCAAAATGGGGCACGGAGGTGTGTGGTGTGTTCCCCCGCCCTCGCAGCCCGTTTTCGCTCCTGGGAAGCCTCCTAGGCCCAAAACAGGACATGTTTTCATTCCCAGGGGGCTGCAGGAGGCCAAGTGCTACCTGTCACATCCCCTGGCCACGCCCACCATGGCCATACCCACCATGGCCACGCCCACCCAGCCGGTCATTAGGGCAGAGAACCGGTTGCTAAATTATTTGAATCCGACCACTGGGTTGGATGGTCGGTCAACCGGTCCAGCGGCCTTTCAAACCGTCCCCTCCCCTCCCCTCTCCCCCTCCCCCAGCCTCACTTTGGGTCTTCTGAAATTCCTCCAGCAGGAACTGGGCCTCCTCTTGAATCATCTCGATGGATTTCTTCCCCATTCCAAAATTCCTCAGGATGGTTAGGGAGAACCGGCGCAGCTGCTTCCAGCGCTCCTCATTGGCAAGGCCACCCCT